>JACEFZ010018547.1:280000-300000 GCA_014155875.1 Cepaea nemoralis
AAAGCGTCCTCTGCTATACCCCGCTTGCTGCCATCGCGCTCAGTGCATAAAGTCTCTTTCCAACGTTCACTCCTCCACATGATCCTTAAAAGACATACATCTGTCGAAGGTGATTCCCAAATACTTCAATTTACTCTCTCTACTGAGAGGAAGTAAATTCAATGTAAAACATAAAACATCTCTTCATCATCATCATCAAGTGCACTGCCAGCTGGCGTAGGTGTTCATTGCTCTCCACAGATCTCGGTCTTCGGTTTTCTGGATCAACTCTGCTGCTGATATTCCTCCATGCCACGTTCTCAATCCATCCAGCATCATTTCTCTTGGTCTGGCTCTGCCTCGCTTCCTCTCGATCTTTCCAGTTGTCACGATGTTCTCCAATGCCTCTCTTCTCATCACATGACCGAAGAAAGATGTTTGTCTTTTTCTTATTGTTGTATATAATGTTCTAGTTTCATTAGCCTGTTTCAGGCAGTTAGTTACTCTGGCAGTCCAAGGAATTCGCAACATTCGTCTCAGGAACCACATCTCTGTTGCTTCTAATTTATTCTTAATTTGCTCATTTACATTCCAAGATTCACTGCCATACAGCAAAACTGGTTCTATATAGCATTTCAGCACTCTCTTTCTTACATTCAGTGATAATTACTTATTGCACAAGATACTCTTCATTTTCTGAAATGCGGCTTTACTTGCCTTATTCTGCTCTTAATCTCTGTTGTACATCTTCCATCTGATGTTATAAATGCCCCTAGGTATCTAAAATTATCCTTCACGATAATATACAAACCTGTTTATCACATTGTTTAATGAGTTGAACATTTCTCATTTGGTTGTTGATGCTTATGATTGCCTTTTGTTGCCAATATATATATATATTGTATTCTAAGACTTTTAGCAACTGTCATAAAACTGTCTTGTTATCTATTGTCTATAGTACCTTGCGTTGTAGGGCAGAAGGTCTTGAGCCTGAGGAATTTGGGGAAGAGGAACTTGTGCACTCGGTGCTTCGATCCCTCACACACATCTTGGCAACTGAGGCCGTGGGGAGCCAACTTCTTCCCTGGCCATTGCCTGTGTCACCTCGGCTTGCTATGTGCCGGCGTTCGTCTTCGACACTTCGTTGCCATTTTCTTTCTTTGTACCCTGTTCATGGCACCGCACTCTAGGAAGCCTATTCTTTCTCTGGGTTCCTCGACTCCACCCCCCCCCCCCGTACCTCTGCTGCAGAATGCGGTCCCCGCAAGACGATGACCACCATGGCATGGTGGTTGGACTTCGGCCGACATTTATCTGACTTGGCAATGTATTCCCCCCACCCCCTCCAACCAAACTAGTCCTGTTCTTAGATGCACTGCCCTCGCTGGGAAGGAAGGTTATAGAGTCGACACTAGACATACAATTTCTAGCTCTTAGTTGAGAGATTGATTACGATGTTAGTTGCCCTGCATTACCAGACAGACACGTTACCCATATTATTACTGTAGGGACTTGTCCCACTCTATGTTCCTGTTGTTCCACAGCTAGCACGAGACCTTTTCGGCTACCTCACCAAGTTGTTTCTGTGCCCGCGTTCTTGCTTGTCCTTTGATGGCTAACTATGTTAGCAGGCTATACACGGAGTGGGAGATTAGACCTCTTGCGCCTACCTCTACGGCGAATAACCTGACTGTATACCCTTTCTGTCTCAGACTTGCGACACTGTACTTCTCCATCTTATGCGTGTGCTGCTCCTCGATTCTTGAATCATACGGAGCAATCAGCGTTAGCTGCTTAGTAAACGAGGAGTGAGGTACAATGTCAGGTCGCAATCGAAACTATCGGATCACTGACGGGTACGCACCACGGTCTTCAGGTCAACAGTAAGGCCCCCCCCCCCCCTCCCCAGTCATTCGCACCATCGAAAAAAGACGGTAAGTCAGCAGCACAGACAAAATTATACATATTATTATTATTATTATTATTATCAGCTCGACCGAAGTGAACAAGTTAGCAATCTTGTTGACTACTGCTGTCTTTAAATATATTCTGGTTGACACCTGAAGATATATGAAGAAGAAGAAGAAGAAGAAAAAGGAGGAGGAGGATACCAGCAATATCTGTCCGAGCCTTAATTGTACATTCTGCCACCACCCCCCGACTCGACGCGCTATTGTGAGCAAGTCGCCTTATCAGCTAACGCAGAGGATGCCTCGCGTTAAAAGTGCCGCGCAAAGACATGCGCTATATGCTGCCGGGAAAAAGAAGGCAGAGGCGAGGAAGACCGCTGTGACTGCTGATACCATATCTTCAAGCAGCAGTCTGGCACCTACACCAGCTGAAACCATTCCCGTGGCAGAAACTACAGCTACAGCTACAGCCAGCATCAGCCGGGAAACTAGCAACACCAAAGAGATGCAGCCTAATATACCAGAAACCTCCACACAGGAGGAAACAACTACTACTATAGACTTCACCGGCAAAATACTACTTTAGCAGACAAGCGTGGGAGAAGCCAGTCTGTCGGCGCTTTCAACAGACAAGATAACTAGGCTGTTGGAAAACGAGCTGGGAAGTCACAGCATCGACCAGCTGCGCAAGACACCCGATGGAGTAGTGGTCTCCATCAAGAAAAATTCAAAGACCACAGCCCTGCTTCAAAAGATCGCACAAGAAGAGAAGAGCACCATACAGCTTCACCACGGCATAATACTAGAAGCGGCCCGGCACAGCACGAAGACACGATGGGTCATCAGACGAGTCCAGACCCATCACTCAAATGACAGGATCAGGGAGATGCTCGTGAATGAAAACAGGAAACTCAAGATAACCAGTGCGGAGCGGATCATCGGGAAGAACAACATCCCCTCTACAGTCGTCATTGTTACATCAGAGGACCGAGTGATCCCTCCGTACATCGTATGGGGCGGAAAAGAACAGAGACCAGAGCACTACATACCAAGAGTGCTGCAGTGCTCCAAGTGCCAGAAGTTCTGGCACACCCGGGCCACCTGCAAGAGCGATGTGGAAGTGTGCAGGTACTGCTCTGGCCCCCACACCTACAGTCAGTGCCAACAAGCGAAAAAAGACTCGGACTTCAGGAGGCCTAATAGCAATAGAAAGTGCGCCAACTGCCTTGGCAACCATGGCGCCAGGTACCTCGGCTGCCCCTGCCACCAGGATAGCAAAGAAGCGATGAAGATTGCCATAAAGTCCAACCTGCCATACAGGGAGGCCAGGAGGCAGTACGAGGCCACCAACCGACTTACCAAGAATGATAAAACGCAACTGGAATGCCAACTGAAGGACCTGAGAACTCAGTTCAAAAGCCTGGAAGAAAAGACTGACAAGACGCAAGAAACCCAGATAACGGCCGTCCAGCGCACCCTGGTCGAACTGAAGCAAGTTCAGCAGAAGATAGAACAGGATGTCGCTCGAATGGCCGCCATAAAAGCTGACACTGACAAAACTCTGTTGAAAATACAAGAGGAGAGAGCAAAGACAGAAGAAACGCTAAAACTAATTCAAGAAGAAAGAGAACAGCTAGAACTGCTAAAAACAGAGAAAGAACAAGAAATTGCAAAGACCCAGATAGAAGAAGTAACATCAGACGAAGAAACTTCAATTGAACTGGATGAAAACGGCTATCCAGATCAAGAGCAATTCTGCCGGGCGATTGAAAATCGCTCCCCACCAAGATCGAGCTACAGAGACGACACCCAAAGACAAACCAGAAGATTCGACAACATCCCAAGACGTGGAAGGAGGAGAAACAACAGGTGGAACCAAGAATGGTAGAGCTCCCTGAAAGAAACAGCACCATATGACGGGGTGGGTACACAATAACTCCAGGCCTCAACAAGTGCGCGACTCTGTCCAGACATGTAAAACTCTATCAAGATTTTATGAACGAAATAAACCAATCAGAAGCCAGGAAGCTGATAACAAGCAGCCCAAAATACGAAGATGAAACTCCAAGCTACACCATAGACACCCTACATAGCCATCTCGGAAAACGAAGGCTAAAAGGGGGGTATTCGTACCGAATAATGGAATGGAATGGAATGTACATTCTGCTATACCAGTGGTTCTCAACCTTTTTTGGCCCGTTCCCCCCTTCACCATATTTTCAGAACGTCATTCCCCCCCCCCCCCCCTTCCAACTTTCCAAAATTGTCAGCCTTAAAAGGTGCATTAAAAATAACATGCCTATAATAGTGAAAATGCTTATTTTCTTCCATAGTTGTACATAACCTTCACATGTAAAGATACATTTTATAGTGTAGTTTTCTACAGTAAATAGCAAATGAATATGCTGATGGATATTAAAACTTAAATAGAAGCATTTTTACATTCGCAATATTTTATTAAACCACCACATTAATCATACTACAATAAACAAACAGTTAAAACGTCAAAGAATTGTAGCTTAATATACGACACGCTTCATCAAACAAAACGCTCATTACAAAACCTGGATATTGTTGATTCGTAATTTAAATGAAAATTGTAATCAATGAGAACACTGTGATTGTTTTTCCCGCAGCAATTCTGAAATACGCGGAGGAGTGCTTGATAGGGCACAACGGAGATCGTTTTCAACATCTAATCTGTTGCGTCGTTTCGTTTTAATTTCTAGCAGAGCTGAAAAGCCTGACTCACAAAGATATGTTGACGCAAATGGAAGCAATGCACGGATTGCTTTTTCTGCCACTTTTGGGTATGAACAGCACATTAAAGGCCAACATTCCGTGATTGGTTTCTCACTGAACACATCCCTTGCCCCCGAATCATTTTTCAGCTCCAGAAATTCATCTTGACAATCATCAGAAACTTTTTCAACTGATAATTTGAATGGGTTTCGCACCACATCCAGCTCAACATCACTAAGTTCAGGAAAATATCGCTCAAATTCATTTTCTAGCGCTGTCAAATGCTGCACAATTTCATTTTTTGATAATTGTGGAAGTACTTGGTCTTTACCATCAACAACGAGAACGGATGACAGCTTCTCAAACATTGCAACATTTGTCATATTGACCTTTCTTTTCCAGTTTTCCAGCTTGCTCATAAAAGCTCTCAAGGCATCCACAAATTGTATGATATTTGTATTCCTTCCTTGCATCTGAAGATTGAGTTTATTCAACTGCTCAAAAATATCAACTAAATAGGCAAGGCGCATGATCCATTCCTCATCATCCAGCCAGGCGAAAAAGTCCATCTTACCCTGAACTTCAAAAAATAATTTGAGCTCGTCTCTCAGCTCATATACTCGCGCAGTTACATTTCATCTTGACAGCCATCGAACATTTGTGTGGAAAAGAAGCAAATGGTGGCCTGCATCCATGTCAACGCATAACTGCTTAAAAAACCATGAGTTGAGAGCCCCTCCTTTGATAAAATTCACTATCTGAACGGTTTGATCCAAAACCTTCCCCAAAGGAGCTGGAAGTGTTTTGGAGGCCAGTGCTTGACGATGGATCATGCAATGAATGCTTTTCACTTTTGGAGCACATTTCTTCACACTAACTTGAAATCCTGATTTGGTCCCCAAAATAGCTGGTGCTCCATCTGTACAGCACCCACACATATTATCCCATGAAAGATTTTGTGATTCAAGGAAAGATGAAACCTTTTCCAAAATATCAGAGGCCATGGTAGTTGTTTCAAGAGGAGAACAAAAAAGAAGTTCGTCTTTAAATGATCCTGAATACACATACCTTGCAAACACTATCAACTGAGAACACGATGCCACATCAGTCGATTCATCAATTTGAATTGAATAGAGCCCAAATGCTGCAGACTTGATCTCTTGCACAACTTGATCCTTGATGTCATTGGCCATATCGCTGATCCTCCTTTGAACAGTGTCGTTTGATAGTGAAACCGCTGCAAGTTTTTTCACTGATTCATTTCCCAACACAATTTCCACCATCTTGAGAAACAAGGTTTGATCAAAGATTCCCCGATTGTATGTGGTTTTTTCTGCTTCGCTATCTCCAGTGCTACGACATAGGAAGCTTCAGTAACCTTTTGGTTTGTTTCTTGGAATACCCCTGTTAAATCCAGTCTCATCCTTTTGACAGCATTCCCAAGACGTTCAAAATAGTTAGTTAGTTAGTTAGTTGGTTAGTCGACAGATCATCCTCGTTGCACATCGAACCATTCAGTCCATAAGTGCTCGGATCCCCTCCTAAGCAAATCTAGCAGCGTGTAGCGGCTAACGACGCCAGTTCTGTGTTGGTTTATCAATCTTCTTTGGCTTCCTGCGTAGTGTTCTTGTTTGGCCACCCCTCTTTTAATTTGCTGCTCCAGGAGTCTGGCCATTGTTGTAGATTCACAGTCATCACTTGGTTCTCGCAAAAGTCTCACTTCTCGTAGAGCATTCAGAATGTCAGCCTGGTCCATGGCGCGTCCGCCCTCCACAGTAGCCTCACCTGCAAGCTTGTCAGCCCGCTCATTTCCTTGTACTCCCGCATGACCTGGCACGAAGATGAAATTAATCTTTGCCAGCCGAGACCGCTTCAGAGGCAGCAACCATTCTCTTCGGATCGACCCCTCCTCTATCCTCTTGATCATGTTCATTGAGTCGCTAAGGAAACAAGCCCTAGTGAATGTATGTGTCTCGAGCCATGTTATTGCTTTACTTACTGCCATGACTTCCATGGTCAGGCTACTTGTGGTTTCAGTGAAAGCACCAGAGTCCTCCTTCACAATTCTCCCTCCGGCCCGAGCTGTAAAGGCCCATGAGCTTCTCACATGTCGGACGACCGACCCATCTGTGTAGATGACCGCGTCACCGTCTAGCGAATTCTCGAAAATCAACGCTTGTACTTCAGCCTCAACAGCAGCCGGATTTTCTTGTCTGCATTTTCTATCTAGTTGGATGCAAACTGAAAAGGATGTGCAGAAGTCTGTTGGCACTTGCACCCACTCCTCGCCAGGTTCTAAGTCCTCAAGTGAACACACCTGTTGAAGAATGTCTTCGGCTTGACCCATCCACCACCGTCCTCTTTTTAATCTGCTGCCCTTCACCTTCCTAATTTCACTATGCAGTGGATGTTGTGTGTTTGCGTTAATTCTGAGGTAGGCGCGTGCCCTGCAAACTTGTATTCTCTCTTCAATGGTTGGAAAATCAAGAAGGTAGCGCATCGCCCTGCATGCTGTATCTCTTGTACATCCAAGAATAATGCGCATAGCTTCATTCTGTATCCTTTCCATCCTTTGTATCTGCTTATGGCTGAGAGTCAGGATTGCCATTGCATACTCCAAAACAGACATGACCAGCCCCTCGTACAGAAGACATAGATGGCGCTGCTCACAGTTTGCTGCCGCCATCACCCGCATCGCTGCCAAACCCCGCTTGGCCTTTGTTATCACCTGGTCTATGTGCACATTATAAGCAAGGCTTCGATCAAACCGTATCCCCAGGTAATTCATTGCCTGCGTTCTTTCCACCGTCTCTGAACACAGCATTACAGTTGGTGTTGGGTTGTTGACAATATGATTATTCAACGAGAACCAAGTCACTGTTGCCTTTGTTGGGTTGACCATTGCCCCAGCTTCATCACACCAAGTACTTATGCGATTGAGTTCGGTTTGTAGTTCCACAGCAACCTCCTCTCTATCCTTACCCTGACGATACACTAAAACATCATCGGCATACGACAATGTCCTGCCAGGTCCAGTGATCTGCTCACTGGTGATTCTCACTGTGTAGGCGTTGAACAGTACCGGAGATAATGGTGATCCCTGTGGTAGGCCAGGATATATTGTTGTTGGTTCCGAAGTCCAACTGCCACATCTAAAAACTACTTTCCGTTGGTAGAGGGCTGCAGCGATCCAACTAAGGAGGAATGGACTTACGTTTAGTTCAAGAAGCTGAAACATTAAAAAATCCAGTGGTACTCTGTTGTATGCGTCCTCAAGATCAATCGCTGCAGCAACGGTTTCAGTGCCTGAGTGGAAACCTTCATAGACATCATGGGCAAAGACTGCTGCATTGGTCCAGGTTTCTCTTTTTGGACGGTACCCACCCAGGGTAGGTGGGAAAACACCTTGCCTCTCTAGTTGGCTTGATATTTTCCTGGCAATTACCTTCTCCAGCAGCTTGCCTATTGTATTCTGCATGGTTATAATTCGATATCCCTGAATTTTTTTGTGGTCTTTGTCAGGCTTCGGCAAGAGAATCAGATAGCTGTGTAACCATTCCTCCTTGATGCTAGCACTCCCTATACTGTTGTTGTACATGTCTGCTAGTTTCTCTAGCTCATTGTCGGTACACCTATTTATGTCGTTGTATCTTATGCCATCAGGACCTGGAGCACTGTTATTTGATCGTCGAAGCACAGCCTTGATTTCTTTCACTGTCACTGTGTCTTCCTCCGAAGTGTTCTGGGCCTTGCATCTGTCTGAGGTGACCTCCTTGGCCAGATTTCGGCCTCCCATGTCTGTCTGGTTGCCCTGCTCAAGGTAGCGTTCAAAGAGGGCTTTGCCCTTGTCCTCGTCAGTCCTCTGCCAGGTGAGGTCAGCACCTTGGAAGTCTGAAATGCTCTTATTCTTGACTACACCACTCATGCTTTTATGTAGTCGCCAGAACAATTTCAGTGACTTGTCTGTGCTTACTCTTTGACACACCTCTGCCCATTTTTCGCTTTTAACCACCTTGACCAGTTTTTTTAAATAGCTTACTTTTGTGTGCATCTCTCTTTCTAAGTGCAAGCAGGGACTAGGATGACCAGCTCTGTTCTTCTTGGCATTTTGCCATCTCCTTACAGCACTACGCTTTCAAAATAGGTTTTGTCCTTGTCCTTGTATTGAGGATGAACATTCAACAAATGATTCCTCAACTGTGTCGGTTTCATAGAATCATTTGACAAACATTTACTACAAATAACACAATGAGGTCGTTCTTCTCCGTTGATGACGATATTTATGAATCCATAATTCATATAAGACAGGTCATGCTTTCGTTTCTTGACACTCATCATGGGCTTCAGACATGTATACACAACCACACGCACATATATACGTACACACACACACACAAACACAATTATATTGCATATCCTATTTACAGTACATCGCTGTCAACACCAGCATTTTACTGCTGTTGTTGATGTCTGGGCAAGTTTTACGTTCAGTAGTTTGTCATTGATTTCTGAACGACCGGCTCCAATACCAACACGCTAAAACCCCAGCATGATGTGGTCTGCTGTTAAATAGGTCACCGCTGGCAAGCCTTTCGGCCACGGAGACGGTGGTGTATATATATATATTCCAGTCTCCCTGATGAAGGAGTTAAAGACGCTGATCGTAATCCCGTCCGTATACCCAGGTTCGACACACAGCTGCGCGAGATTCGCCAGCGGATCACGTTGCATCAGTTTCATTTGGAAAAGTATGTGAGCCGGACGTTCAGAAAGCAATAGCAAACCACTGAACATAAAACTTGCCAAGACATCAACAGCAGCTGTAAAATGCTGGTGTTGACTGCAATGCCCTGTAAATAGGATATGCAATATATATATATATATATATATATATATATATATATATATATATATATATATATATATATATATATATATATATATATCCACGAGTCAACTTAGTCTTAAAAAGACAGTCTCCTTACCTCCGCAAAAATAATAATTTGAAAAGCTGAGACGTGTAGATTCGTAAACAATGGGGGAATCTCGGTAATTGGTTTCTGTTTTAATGCGATCTTGAAATAATCGGGAAATTTAACATGATGAGTACTCTAAACCTCATTAAAACATAGAAGCAATAACAAAAAAAAACGTAAGTTACCGCAAATAAAATCTCTGTTAAAATACGGCAACCTAAATCATAGAGGCTAGGTAGAAGGAAAAGAACCGTATATTATGGAGGGAAAACAATATCAAGTAATCGGTTCTTGTATTAACGCGATCTTGAAATAATCGGGGGATTTAACGTCACGAGTACGCTTAATATCCCGATCATGTTTTGTGTGGTCCTGAAGCCAATTTGACAATGTCTTCATTCCACCCCCCCCCCCCCCCCCCCCCCTGGAAACCCTCAAATTCCCCCCTGGGGTGAATTCCCCACCGGTTGAGAACCACTGTGCTAGACTATATCCTGACCTACAATCACTGAACACTGCGCTATCCTGGCCTCAACTTGCTAAAGAAATACTGCTTTCTCCAGTGGTGCTTTCCATTTAAAAAAAAAAATGATTCGCAAACACATAGAATTTAGTAATTTGATTTTGTGGAATTCTTAAATATAAAACTGAAGCTAGATGTAGTTGCTAAGATTAGATATTTTACATGTAGTTGCTAGAGTTGTTATTTCTGATCTGCCCTTTGTGGTGGTTTGAAACCTTTTGGAATTCATAACCATCTTATGCCCAGGCAAAAGGGGCAGACACCCACGTCTTTCCACAGATCTCAGTCTTTGATGTTTTGGATCGATTCTACTGCTGCCGTTCTTCCATGCCATTGTCTGCCATCAAGCATCAACTGTCAAGGTCTGTCTCTGACACTTTTGCCCCTGATCTTCCAGTTATCACGGTGTTCTCCACTACCTTTGATCTCATTGAATGACTAATGAACACTGTCTATAAAAGAGTATGAAACACTGCAAGAGTTAATTTAACTCCATTTGATTCAAGTAGTTACAACAAAGTCATAAATGGCTAGAACCACACGAGTTAAATATGTTTTGGTTACACATTTCTGCAGCTTGTCAAAGACTTAGCTGTTAACTCCAAGCTAATAATAGAGAGCTAAAATAGCTCTAAGCTGAAATAGAGTATAGTAATAGGGCAAGTGACGTAATAAGATAGGAGACCAGACAAGAGAGACACTATCGCTATAAATAGCGATAACGGGACACCCTTGTGTCAACAAGAAGGGCGACGAGTGCATATGAGCGTAGTTGCCCAAAAGACTGGGAGAACGAGTGCACGAGGCTAGACCGAGTAACGCTGGTCAGCACAGCCAGGGCCCAGCACGTAAACCAAGGAACGCACGCTGAGCTAATTGCTGGTGGCTGAACACACCAAGCTCAGCGAGCTCAGACAGACTTCAGACGGCTTAGAGATCGGACGTGTATCCGCTAGGGATACTGTGTGTTTAATAAAGGACAGTATTATAGTTATATAGTCTAGCTTAGCTTAAATAGTTACAATGTATACATCATCTCCTCATTCCATTTTATCGTCATCACATTCTATGTTAAATACCGTGATGGTATTCCGCTCATGGAGCTATTGTTGATCAGCTCCAAATAAACATGTATCCTTTTACAGATAATGCGAGTTGTCACTTCGTGTAGTGTAAAAGAAGGGAATCCTCAACATCCATCATAATCACATTAATATTTGTGCAAAAACAAAATTTTTTCGCACAACAGTAGGAGATTACAGGCTAGGCTAGAGTGATACAGCGTAGAGCATTCAGAAGAATTAGAAAGTGAAGACAAGACGACATTGACATTCATTGACGTTCATTTAGACTATCATACATTCATTTCATCTACATTAATCATTATCATTTATATCACATTTGATGTTTGCCGTACTTCGAAATTATAATATGTCTATTAACACCATGTATTGCACATTACATGCTTGTTGCTAAAATGTTGATGTTCCATTAAACAGAAACATCAGATATAAAAGCAAGTCGAGCAAGCGTATGTACGAAAGACAGCGGCGAAACATCCCGAGTGCCGTATTTTGCCCAAGATTAGATGAGTATATTTTCCTCTAATTTTGATATGCACGGTTTAACGAAAGCATCCTCTTTTTCAGAAAAACGGTTGTAAACAACTGTGAAATTGTACTGGAAAATATTTTACTATCAAATTGTCAGATAACATAAAGCCTTACAATGTCATCATTACATGACTTCATCCAGGCTGGTAAAGAACTAGAATATACTGGAGAAAAACTTGGAGAAATGGGCAAACGAAAGATACAGAGAAGAGATGGAGAGAAAAACTGCTCTAGAGGGAGACCAAAGAGCATTAAGGAAGATGAAGGCAGTTGGAAGAAGAGACACTAAACAAAAGGAATTAGAACTAAAACCGAAGCAGATAGATGTAGACCAGGCCACTAAACAAACAGAATTAGAAATAAAACAGAAGCAGATACAGATGGATGATGCCACCAAAACAAAAACAGATAGAGATGGAAGAAGGCCACTAAAACAGAAGCAGTTAGATTTAGACCAGCTATTAAACAGAAGTAATTAGAAATAAAACAGAATCAAATAGAGGTAGAGTCACAAACGAAATTAAAGATGAAAGAAATGGAGATTGACTCTAACACCCAGATAGCCTCTACTAAATTGAAAAGCCAGGAAGAACAAAATAAATTCTCCAAATATAAAGGGTTAATCAAGCCCTTCAGTCAAGGCGATTCAATATCAGCTTGGACTGAGAATATAGAGTTCCAGCTGAGAACCCAGAAAGTACCATTAAATGATTGGGCGATGATCTATATGAGAAATCTCAGTGGGGAGCCATTAAAGGTCATAGAATCTATACCATCAGAACTTAGAAGTAATTATCAGTACATTCACGATAGGATAATGCAGCACTTTCTTCTCGACGCTGCTGGCTATCAGATCCAGTTCTCACAGATAAAGCCAAAAGCTACTGAAACGTTCCTAGATTACGTATCAAATGTCCAGAGTATATTTAAAAAATGGCTTAGAGCAGCGAAAGTGGAAAAGAACTTTGACAAATTGGAAGACTTAATGGTGATGGATAAAGTCATTTCCACCGTTCCTACTCCGTTTGCTAAGTTCCTCCAGCAAGCAGACATTGAATCCATAGAACAACTCGAAAAACGAGGGTCTGCTTATTTTTCCTCAAACAGGGACGTATTTAAGACATCCATGCATGATACTGAAATTACTGCCTTTGTCAAAAACATACCAAATAGGTCTTATAAACAAAAAGACTATCAACACAAAGATAAACCGTATCAGAAGCCACCACAATGCGGTTACTGTAAATTATTTCATCCAAGTTACGCCATGTGTGATAAAAGTCCCTCCTATCCTGCTCATCTAGAAATGATGATGAAGAAGCAGGAGAACAAACGTAATTCTTACAAACGTGCTGTTAAATGTTTTTTTTGGTTCTAGTTATGGCCATTATAGTTCTAGATGTTTGGGCAGGCAAAGAATGAAGGCAAGTAATGCCGTACTCATCGATACGTCATCTGACGATGAGAGTATAATCGATTCTGAACTTGAAAATGTATTACCAACCAGTGAGTGTGAAAGTGTGAGTGCAGCTATTGATATATTAGACTTCAATAAGTGTGACATATGCCACCAGTTTCAGACGGACGGCAAACTTAAATGTGGGCATTGTATACCATGTTCCAACGAAGATGCCAATGCAGCTTTAGCCTCCAGAGGCAATTTAAAGTTCCACGATGCACTGGTAAACGAACAACCATGCCAATGTTTACTGGATAGCGGGAGTACTCTACTTGGCGTTAAAAGAGACCTAGTTAAGCCAGAAGATTACACGGGTGAGTTTGCCAAATGCCGCACTTTCTCTGGAAACATAGAGAAATACCCGCTGGCTAAAGTACGCATAAACACCCCGTTCCTTTCAGGCACATTCACATGCTCAATCCTGCAAAATCCCTGTACGGATTTAATTTTAGGTTGTTTGCCATCATAGAAACAGTGTACTGATCAAGAAATATTAGCCTGGAAACAAGCACACACGGCTAATGCTGTAACAAGGTCAGATACTCAAACACATTACACTGACCTACAAAACGAAATGTTACAGTTGTTAACACCCACCGGTGCGAGTAACAGTGCTACTCGACAAGAATTTATCGAGGCACAACGCAACGACCAAACTATCACACCTTATTTTAAATTATTAGGTGAGCGAGCGAAAGTTACTAAGAATGCATCATGGTATTTTAGAGTACATAACGGAATTCTCATGCGTTATTATACAACAAATAACCATGAAATTCAGCAAACGGTGTTACCTGTAATACACCGACAAACCGTGCTAAACATTGCACATGAGTCACCGTTTGCTGGACATTTAGCCTACGACAAAACGAGAGCCAGAGTTTTGGGACACTTTTACTGGCCGAAATTTTGTAACGACATTAAAATGTTCTGTAGATCATGTAATATATGTCAACATTTAGTACGAAAGGGAAAGCATGCGACAGCAGAGGTTCAGCGTTCTATTTTGGCTTCTAGACATTCGAAAGTGTAGCGGTAGATATTGTTGGACCCCTGAATCAGGTGTCGAACAAAGGAAACCGTTTTATACTAACACTCGTGGATCTCTGTACAAGGTGGATCGAAGCAGTACCACTAAAATACATTACCTCCAAAGATGTGGCAAATGTGTTTCTACATCTGTTCTGTAGATTTGGTTTTCCTCGAACCATTTTGAGCGACCGAGGAACCCAATTTATTTCGGCTGCTATGCAAGCCCTAACAAAATTGCTAGGAATAGAGCAGCACTTCTGTACCCCGTATCACCCTGCGAGTAACGGGTTTATAGAAAAAATAAACGGGGATCTAAAACACATGCTGGCAAAGGTAACAGCAGAGAACCCATCTGATTGGGACACTCTACTACCAGCAGTGCTATTTGCCCACCGAGAAATTCCGCACTCGAGTACGGGTTTCTCACCTTTTGAA
Source organism: Cepaea nemoralis (assembly GCA_014155875.1). NCBI lineage: Eukaryota > Metazoa > Mollusca > Gastropoda > Stylommatophora > Helicidae > Cepaea > Cepaea nemoralis. The sequence continues at coordinate 294,670 of JACEFZ010018547.1, forward strand.
TTAGTTTATGGGGCGAACCCTCGTGGACCCCTAACAATCTACCATCAGCTAGTCACTGGCTCAGTAGAGAATCCAACAGCAGTAACACCATATGAGATGGTAACAGAGACACGCGATAAGATCATGAAAGCGTGTCTAATAGCAAAATCATCTTTGGAGAGTAAAGGCCAAATGTACCGCGATTATGCAAACAAGGGTGCCAAAACCCTCCACCTTGAACCCAATCAAAAAGTACTGCTTTTACTACCAGATAAACGTAATTTACTACTAACATCATGGCAAGGGCCATTCAACGTCGAACGAAAGATATCAGATGTCGACTATGAAATATCGATAAAGGGAAAATTAAAGATATTTCATATCAACATGCTGAAGCCTTATTTCTCACGACACGAACTGAGGACAGACGAACAGAGTGCACCTACACCAGTTAACCGGACGACAGACGTACATAACACAACTACACTAGGTAGGGCGACGGATCATGACGACATCGCAAACACACTTAGCCAGGAAACAGTATACACAGCTAGTACAACAACAGTACTTAATCAGACGGATGACGACGGAATAGAATTACCTGTCCCGACAGTCGACACGACAGGGACAATCGATAGTATACGGATAGAAACGAAACTGACAGACGAGCAACGACAACAACTGATAGAACTAGTAACTGAGTACAAGGACATCTTCTCCGACATCCCAGGTAGGACAGACAGAATAGAACACTCTATAAGTCTGACTGATAGCACACCTATCAAATGTAGACCTTATTCCATCCCATTGAGTTACAGGGAAAATCTCGATAAGGAATTGTTAAATCTAGAGTCGAGTGGAATAATTCAGAAATCTCAGTCAGAGTATTCTTTTCCAATAGTCCTAGTCAGAAAGAAGGACTCGAACCATCCGCCTCTGCGTCGATTATAGGCGCTTAAACAACGTGACCAGGGTCGACGCTGAGCCTATCCCATCATGTGAGGACCTAATCCTTGATATGTCAACATCACGTATCTTCTCAAAACTAGATCTCACAAAAGGTTATTGGCAGGTCCCAATGGAATCTTCTTCAATTCCTTTGACAGCTTTCTCAACACCTTTAGGCCTGTACGAGTGGCGCTTTCTTCCTTTCGGTCTTCGTAATGCACCAGCCACTTTTGTCCGTCTCACTAGGAACCTTCTCCACGGAGTGACCAATACTTCGACCTATATAGATGACATTTGCATCCATACAGCAGACTGGACAACACACCTACTAAAACTGCGACATGTCTTCGACAGATTGCGATTATTTGGTCTGACAGTGAAACCCACCAAAGTGGAATTGGGAATGGAAGAAATTGATTTTTTGGGCCATACAATCACCAGAGGCCAATTAAGAACTGATGAGAAAATAGTGACCAAGATTCTCAATCTAACTATGCCTACGACCAAGAAACAGGTCCGTAGCTTACTTGGTCTTGTCAACTATTACAGCAAATTTATTTCCAATTTGGCTGAAATTACCAGTGTGTTTTCTAATGTTCTAAAAGCATCTGTAAAACTTAATGTACAGGATGCAGAGTTAATCAGTGCGTTATCAAAATTGAAACATTTATTTAGCGTTCCACCTATCTTGCGTTTGCCTAATGTCAATCTTACGTATTATCTCCGCACAGACGCAAGCTCCATTTCCATTTCTGGAGTCCTAGGCCAATTTTATGAAGGCAAGTTTCACCCAATAATGTACGTGAGTCGCAAGATCAGCCCAGCTGAAAGAAGGTATTCTACATCTGAATTAGAAGCTTTAAGCGTGATATATTGTGTAAGAAAACTACATCGATTCCTGGCGGGTACAGAGTTTGTTATCGAGACCGATAATTCGCCTCTGACGGTCATGCAAACAGGTGTTCATAGGAACAATAGGATCAACAGATGGTCCTTGATTTCGCAAAATTACGCCTTCACGATTAAACATTTGAAGGGCAGTTTGAACGTTTTAGCTGACACTTTGAGCAGACCTTCTCCCATTGAAATACCTGAAATACGAGAAGAGAGCGACCTTACATCACCAGAAACATTGACACTGTAAATGCTTAGTGCCCTATGTGGTGATTGTGAAACATTGAAGTGCGTTACCATCGCCTGTCGCTTACATGTTTGTAATATTAACTGTGTCGGCATTAGTGGTATGAACAGACGCATTTGTGAATTGTCTACACCACTACCACTTATACCACCCTTCAGTGGATCGATATTTGAGACTTGAACCTACACCAACCAGTAGCATACCCTTAGTATGAACTTTAACCAGGACAAGAGCGTGAATCAGACTTTGTCTACCTGAACGTTGTTTTCGAGGACATTCTACAGAGGACACGGCTCGAACTTCACACCTGGATGTAATTAGTTAGTGTAGTTAGTTATTCTATTATTTGTGATATGTATATAACATGGTTTTATCAACAGTTGCGTATAACTTCATATGTTGTGAAAATATTAGAATTATTTCTATAGATGTACCATATAACTTTATTTAGAACATTTCATAGTTATAATTTCCCTATAATTAGTTAAGAACATAGTTAAGTGAACATCCACATCATATTACTTTAATTTATCACCATTTAAACTTATTTAGTTAGATAAGTTAATTAAAACATCATTTACAAATTAACCCGATCATTTAATAATTTATATCATTTTAGGCATTAATATACTTTAAGGTAAATAACCCATTTTCTTAAATGAAATTAATTAGTTAGATTATTTCCCTTAGATAAATTTAGAACAGTGCACCAACTTAGAATAGATTAGTTAGAGCAGTCATTACTATAGGATTGGTAGCGAACAATCCGTGTCAATCATGTATATTTTTGTATATATTGACAAGTGCATAAACATAGCACAGTCATGTGGCTTGAATACCCATGTAAATTCAGCCAGCTGTTTAATGTACATAATTTTGGTTCGACCATGCAATATTTCTTGAACCATATTCTAATGACAGCCTATATTTTAAAACCACTTTTTGAATGAAAGGTGAATGAAAGATGTGTGAATGGTACAGAGAGAGAAGAACGAAAGATGCGTGAAAGATAGAAACAGAACGGATGAAATTAAGAGAGTGAGAGAGATATGGCGGTATTTTTTCACCGCGCAAAATGACTTGTTTTGACTTGTCTGCGTCAACCTGTGTAATCAAATGTGTTGTCAATTTTTATAAGTGTGTAGTTGCCATACTTTAGTGGAAAACATAGGGAACGTATTTTGAGTATCATAAAACGGCACTGTAGACATAAATTAGCATAACACACTCATTTGTGACTACAGTAAACCACTTTACGGCGCTCGAAATAATACATACACGTATATTAGAAATGCATACACATGTCAGTTAGTTAAATACACTTTAATTTAGTAGAGAACACACAACCAACCAGAAAAACAAACAGGTAAACTTGCATACACCATTGTTTTCAAAGAACCATAACTACTCCAACAGGGGAAACAATAATATTTCTAAAGCCTTAGTGTAACACTTAAATATTTCTTCACAAGCGGGAGCTAAAAGGTGAAGAGTGGCACATTAAACATGCATACAAGTTGGGGCTTATTATATGGGAGCATGAACATTTATTGTCCATGTTTTGCACTCATAATGGAGGCAAGTTGTTAGGGATTGTTAATTTTGGACAGTCTGAGGACAGGCCATTTGGGCATTGGATCCGGTCTTACCAATTCTCATAATAGTATAGCCAACTGTACTAGTGTATTGAGCTACTCAATCAACCGAGTGAAGTGATACAACAGTGTGACAAAGGAGAGGAGAGATCTTGTCATATCCCCATAAAAGAAGTACAATACTCGCAAAGTCTTTGACAAAATTGGACAGCCAATTTTTGTAACATTACTTGTGTTACCCCCACAACTTAAAAGTTTGTAACACAACAGGAGAGGATGGAGAGCCTGTCAAAGACTTAGGAGTTAACTCTAAGCTAATAATAGAGAGCTAAAATAGCTCTAAGCTAATAAGAGCTGAAATAGAGCATAGTAATAGGGCAAGTGACGTAATAAGATAGGAGACCAGACAAGAGAGACACTATCGCTATAAATAGCGATAACGGGACAGCCTTGTGTCAACAAGAAGGGCAACCAGTAGCATATGAGCGGAGTTGCCCAAAAGACTGGGAGAACGAGTGCACGAGGCTAGACCGAGTAACGCTGGTCAGCACAGCCAGGGCCCAGCACGTAAACCAAGGAACGCACGCTGAGCTAATTGCTGGTGGCTGAACACACCACGCTCAGCGAGCTCAGACAGACTTCAGACGGCTTAGAGATCGGACGTGTATCCGCTAGGGATACTTTGTGTTTATTAAAGGACAGTATTATAGTTATATAGTCTAGCTTAGCTTCAATAGTTACAATGTATACATCATCTCCTCATTCCATTTTATCGTCATCACATTCTATGTTAAATACCGTGATGGTATTCCGCTCATAGAGCTATTGTTGATCAGCTCCAAATAAACATGTATCCTTTTACAGATAATGCGAGTTGTCACTTCGTGTAGTGTAAAAGAAGGGAATCCTTGTACGCCTGTCGCAAGTGGGTTGCTGACAAGCTATTTACGTATATATCAATGTCAAGGGAGTCTCCATGGCGAAGTAGTAAGACCAAAGCTTGTGGGTTCGATTCCGGGCTGCATTTTTTTCGGAGACTCACAAGGGTCGTCACTGGAGCTACGGAGTCCGTGCTTTGTGCGATGATTTCTGCGCTGCGGAAAGAGACTGGGTCATATGGGACATACACCCGGTGCAATGAAGTCGATCCTGTTGACTGTTAAGCGACTTTTTAATATTAATGCCAACATTGTGCACCACAGTAACTAGTCCAAATGCATACCTGCCTGGTGGTCACGCCGGCTCCATGGTGAAGGCTTTATGGACACAAGCCGTAATCCCGCACGCCGCGTTTGAAACACAGCTGTGGGTGATTTGGCAGGTGGCTCATGGGCCTTTATGGCGCGGGCAGGAGGGAGAATTGTGAAGGAAGACTCTGGTGCTTTTGTTGAGACCACAAGTAGCCTGACCATGGAAGTCATGGCAGTAAGTAAAGCAATAACATGACTCGAGACTCAGACATTCACTAGGGCATGTTTCCTTAGCGACTCAATGAACATGCTTAAGAAGATAGAGAAGGGGAGGATCTGAAGAGAGTGGTTGCTGTCTCTGGAGCGGTCTCGGCTGACAAAGATTAGTTTCATCTTCGTGCCAGGGCATGCGGGAGTACAAGGAAGTGAGTGGGCTGACATGCTCGCAGGTAAGGCTAATGTGGAGGGCGGATGCGCC
>JACEFZ010018547.1:305000-457500 GCA_014155875.1 Cepaea nemoralis
TGTAGTTGGGGGATGTGTGGATGGGTAGGAGATGTGTGGGGAGATGTGTGTGTGGGTGAGGGATGTGTCTTTGGGATGTGTGTGGGTGTGGTGTTGTGTGGGAGGGGAGCTGGTTGTGGATAAATGATGTGTGTGTGGGTGGGTGAAGGTGTGGTTGGGTTTTCGGGTGGGTGAAGGATGTGTGTGAGGGTGGGGATGTGTGCTTAGATGGGTGGTTGGGGTGTGTGAGTGTGGGTGGGTAGATAGGAGATGTATGTGTTGATGAGTGGGTAAGGGATGTGTGGGTGTTAGTGGTTGAGGGATAAGTACGTGTGTCTGGGGATGAGTGTATGAGTTGGGGATGTGTGTGTGGGTTGTGTGTGCGTGGATGGGAGGTGTGTGTTTGTGAATGGGGGATGTGTTGGTGGGTGGGGATGTGTGGGAGGGATGTGTGTATGGGTGGGGAGATTGTGCGTGGGTGGGGATGTGTGTGTATATGGGTAGGGGTGTGTGGTTAAGGGATGTGTGGCTGGGGGATGGGTGGATGGAGGATGTGTGGTTGGGTAGAGGATGTGTGGGTGGGTGATTGTATATGAGTAAGGGTGTGTGGTTAAGGGATGTTTGGTTGGGGGATGGGTGGGTAGAGGATGTGTGGGTGGGTAGAGGATATGTGGGTGGGTGAGTGTGTGCAGGTTAGGAGATGGTGGGGGTTGTTTGTAGGTGTGGGCTCGGGATCTGTGAGTGGGCTGGGGGAGATGGGAGATTATGTGGGTGGGTGCGGAATTTGTGTGTGGGTAGGTGCGGAATATGTGAGTTGACGGGGAGATGTGTGTGTGGCTGAGGAATGTGTGTTTGGCTGGGTGGGTGGAGGTGTGTGGGTGGAGGAGGATATGTGGGTGAGTGATTGTTGGTGGGTAATGGGACGGGTAGAGGATATGTGAGTGGGTGGGGAGATGTGTGTAGGTGGGGGATGTGTGGGTTATTGAATGTATGTGTGCTTGGGGTGTGGGTGGATGGGATGTGTGGTGGGTGAGAGGTGTGTGTGGGTGGGGAGATGTGTAGGTGTAGGGATGTGGTGGATGGGTGGGGGAATGTATGTGTGTGTGGGTTATGTGTGTGGTTGGGTGGGGGAGTTGGAGTGAATGGGGGATGTGTGGGTGGGTGGTGGATGTGTCTCATAACATAGTAATATGCATTGTTTATGTTTACAAAATTCATGTGACAATGTTTTTTTCCTATGCACTGTTGATGAAAGAAAGCTGAGTGAGTGGAAGGGCCGAATGTAAGACGGGCCTGCGTGCCCAATTTGTTACCCTTTGAAAATAAAGTCTGTTCGTTCGTTCGTTCGTTCGTTCTCTCTCTCTCTCTCTCTCTCTCTCTCTCTCTCTCTCTCTCTCTCTCTCTCTCTCTCTCTCTCTCACACACACACACACACACTCACTCACACACACACACACACACACACACACACACACACACACACACACACACACACATTCAGTCTTGATTTATCTCTTGCTTTCTGTAGATAATAGTACATGTATTTCCGTGATCTTTACATTTTCATTATATTTAAATTGTGGCTTCCCAATTAATTTATTTGTGTGTGTGTGTGTGTGTGTGTGTGTGTGTGTGTGTGTGTGTGTGTGTGTGTGTGTGTGTGTGTGTGTGTGTGTGTGTGTGTGTGTGTGTGTGTGTGTGTGTTTGTTTGTGTGCGGGGGGGATTTCCATATGCATATATTAATATAAATACCTGTATATCAACACAAAGCCATAATTATATTTACATAAATACCTACACGAATTCACCCATACATGGCTACCCATATATAAATACCATACATGTTAGCCTTTTGTATTCTACAACAATGTTTATATTCGTACTGGGGAATCGTGTTGAATTTAGGCAAAGAGCAAACCGCTGAACGCAGAAAATGCCTAGAGACCACCAGCCACAAAACGGTCTTACAGCGGACACGCAGCCAGTTTTCACACAGCCTTTGTGTGCCTAGGCCAGAGGAGCTATATATATCTCTCTTTAAAGTTGTTTGGGGGGGGGGGGGGGGAGGGGTGGATTTTTGATTCAAAGCACACTGGGGAAGAATTACGGCGTGTACTATCTGTACTCTACAATGCTTGCTACCACCTAGAAGTGCTCCCAAGTATTAACAAAATAAGCCACACACAGGGCTCGCGAGACGCACACACGTTCTAACAATTTTCCACAGCAAGGGCTGTAGATTATGTGCTCTGCAGCAGAAACCAACTATCGTCTGTCAAGACGATCGGGTGTAAAACATATGTGTTTTTGATATTATTATTTTTTTTTAAAATTAACAATAATGACATTTTTTTTAAATTGCAAGAGTAAATGAAATTAAGGAAATTTACACATTTCAGTCAAGAAAAATAGTAGCTAGTTTCTATTTGAACATTAGTAAAAATAAGTTTCTGTTGTATGTAAGGGAGTTGAACCTTGCCTTGATTTTGCAAGTCCAAACTAATTTTCTGTATTCCGCTAGTGTTTGAAGTAGTTTTGTGTGTGTGTCTTCGGATGTTTTAGGAAGAGTGTTAAGAAAGATTGCCTTGTAAATGTCTGTTTGTTTGCCTGTGTGTGTTTGTATTATTTGTTGTAGAGTTTATACTGCATCTGTGACTGTTTGACATGTGAAAAATATGTGTTCTTCTGTCTATTTTGTGTTGTTCCTGCATAATTGGCATTTTCCTATTTGCCTGGATCTGAATGCTAATTTGGGTATTATGGGAGTTATATTAAAAATCAGTCTGTATGTTACTTCTTTCGTCTTAGATGTGATGTGTTTGTTGTGTAAGTTGGAAAAGGCGGATGTGTAGTCTGACATGAAATATTTTCGTCCTCTTTTGATTCTCAGCTTAAGCGATGGTGCTTGTTTACTAACTAATTGTTTGTATATTTCTCGTGTTGTTTCATTTATTAAATGTTCATGCCCTTGTATTGCCTGTATACATGTGTGATAGAAGGATGGTAGTATGCCCTGATAATGTGCTGCTGCATTGTTTAGTTTTGTGAAATGTTTTATTTTGTGTACTATATAATATAATGCTAATCTATGTTGTTCTGGATGTCTGATAATATTACCTATGTGGCTGATTCTAAGTGCTTGTATTTTTGTTTGTATGTCCTGAAGTGCTATTCCTCCTTGTTTCTTATCCTGAATGAGAGTTTTATGCTGTATGCTGTGTATTGTCTTACTAAATATGAAATGTCTTATCTGTTTATTTATATCTGTGATTGTCTGTTTTGGAGGGTTTAACACTGTCACTAAGTATATTATTTTTGGTATGATGTATGTGTTAACTATTATGCTTCTACCAAATATTGTTGATGTTTTGTATTTATACCTATGTAGCATGTCTGTGATTTGGTGTGTTAGTTGTAGCCATGTTTCTCTGTGTGTTGTTCTGGGGTCACATGGAAATGTTATCCCATACAGTTTCATATTGTGTGTATGCGTTAGGTCTGGAGGGAAATCAGAATTTTGTTTCCACCTTCCCAAGCCCATAAGTTGTGATTTTTGTATATTAATTTTGGCTCCACTGCCTTTCCCAAAGTGGGAGAAGGTGTGCAGTATGTTTCTGATGGATGTGTTGCTTGTAGGGAAGAATGCAGTATCGTCTGCATAAGCAATGACCTTTTGCTCTCCTATTCCCTGTATGAAAGTGCCTTTAATGCTGGTATCTTGTCTGATCTTTTCTAATAATGGCTCTAGTGTCAGTATATACAGAAGTGGTGATAGTGGGCACCCTTGTCTTACAGATCTTGTCAGCCTGAAGCTAGCAGTGAGTGAATGGTTCACTAAGACTTTGCTTTCAGGGTTGTTATACAAAATCTGTATCCACTTTCTGTAGTACTGTCCTATATTGCAGTGTTCCAGGGTTTTGTGCAAATAGGAGTGTGCGATTCTGTCAAAGGCCTTCTCTTGGTCCAAAGACAAGAGGGAGGATTGACAGTCTTTCTGGTGTGTGTACGTTATAATGTCTCTAATGAGGTGTGTGTGGTTTAGTATATTCCTGTGCTGTACACTACATTGTTGGTTTGGGTGTACTAGTTTTGGTAGAAATTGTGTGATTTTGTGTGCTAGTGATTTGGTCAGAATTTTGTAATCTGTGTTAAGAAGTGAAATTGGTCTGTAATTTTTCAGTTGTGTCTTGTCTGTCTTTGCTTTGTGTATAAGTGTTATATAAGATATGTTGCAACTATCAGGGAGTTCTTGTTTGTCAAAGGCTTCTTGATAGACTTTTAGAAGAAGGTTACCTATGATAGGAAAGAATTGTTGATAGAATTCTACTGTTAATCCGTCTGGTCCTAGTGTCTTGTCTTTGTTCATTTTACTAAGTGCATGTGTTATGTTTTCTAATGTCAATTGTGTGTCCAATATCTCTTTGTCTGTGTCTGATATCTTTTTTGTATATTGTAAGAAGCTATCTTGTATTTGTGTGTTTACTGTCTCTGCTGTAAATAAGTGTGTATAGTATTGTTGGAATGCTTCTGTTATACATGTGGTTTCTGTTTGTGTGATTCCTTGCATGTCTATTATTGTGTTTATCTGTTTGCTACGCTGTATGTTTTGTTCTATTGCCATGTATTGTTTGCTGGGTGTCTCTTGTGTAATGGTGTTGAGTTTTGTTCTAATTAATGCACCCAAGTATCTGTGCTGTTGGTGTTGTTCCAGTTGCGTTTCTAATGCATGCAAGTATGGTGAGTTTCTGTCGGTTTGCTTTGTTAAATGTATTGCTGTTTGTATTATCTGTTCTTGTTGTAGTCCACGCTTGTGTATGACGGATGCTAGTTGTTGTGTCCTGCTCCGTACTGTGTTTTTCAGTAAGTCCCAATATTGTCTAATGTTGTCAGTTGGTATACTATCAGTGTATGTATGTATCAGGTCTGTCATATATTGTATATATTCTGCGGTTTGGAGTAATGTGTTGTTAAATTTCCAGTGTGGTGATCGTTTGAAAGGCTGTGTGGGTGTGTTATTTATAGTGATGTGTGCTAGTATTGCTTTGTGGTCTGTATACTGGAGAGTTTCTTTTAGGTGTTTAGTTTGTTTTATGTGGTGTGTTGATGGTACATATATTCTGTCTAACCTAGATGATATTTTATGTGCATGGTTTATGTGCGTTGTATCGTGACTGTTGGGGTGTTTGTGCCTGAATGCGTCTACTAGGTTATGTGTGTCAATTATGTATTGCAATGTATCGAGTTGATTCATGTCGTCTCGGCCAGCTCTTCTTAACTGCGTTTTCACTTCCCCGCCTATTATGTCAGCCGAAGCTAAACAACAATTAAAATCACCTGCTAAAACAACATGCCTCCCTCTGAATGTCTGTGCTAATAGGTTTTCTAAGTGTTCAAAGAATTGTGGTTGGTAGCTGTAATTTGCTGGGGCATGTATGTTGACTAAAGCGTATGTGTGTGTGTTGTTTCTAACGTGTATGATGGTAATGTCTCTTTGGTCGTCCTTGTGTGTGCCAGTAATTTCCCATTTATCTGAAATCTGCAGTATAGCGGTTCCAGAACCCGTACGATGTGTCGACAGACTGAAGCATGAGTGTCTGAGCCCTAATTGTGTAGTGATTTGCTTTGCGTGTGTGTATTCGCATATGTTTGTTTCTTGTAGGAGAATGCTTGCTTGCTTGCTTGCTTGTGTTCGTTGGCTTGAGCTCCAACGCGAAGTCCTGTATGTCGGAGGAAGGCATCCTGTTGTCCAACATCAGTGTGATGTCATACAGGACCTGAGTTTTGCGTGAGTATCCGTTGTCCCATGTCTGGCTTATTGGTGTGCAGACTGGTGGTTCCTCGCCGTACAGGCAGACACTCTCCGTCTTCGGAGGAATCGGCGATCCTACTGACCTTAGCCAGGACCCCGAGGGGACCTGTTGCCCAGGACGCTCGACGAGGACGCGTCAATAGGTCTTGGCCAGTATATAACCCTGCCCTGGTGCCTTGGAAACACCTCTGCGTCCCTTGTAGGAGAATGAAATCGGGTTTGTATTTGTGTATGAGTGTGACGATGTGTTTTTGTTTTGTGCGTAAACCTGAAATGTTCAGACTAATAATAACAATATCATTAGTCATCATAAATTAATCAAAACAAGCAAATTATATTGTTGACTAACAGTAATAAGAAATCAGATACGAACGAGGTTTTCTAGTTGAGATAGTTATTTTTTCTTGTTGTCTTGGTGCAGACAGTGATCTGATTGCAGATGTTGAAACAGTAGGCCATCTTCTTCGGTTTCAGTGTCAGTGTCAGTAGTGTTCTTAGATGTCAATTCTGATTTAGTTATATCATCAAAGGTGTCAGTAGTTATAAATGGACGTTTCGGTTAGATTTTGCCGGATTAATCCGGATTGACCTTGACCTCGGCTGATTTTCACTCCCCCTCAGTCATATAGTTGGGTAAGGGGTAATATATCTCTTATATTTTGGGTTGTGTAGTAAAACATGTGTGTACCACATAAGCAACATGAAGCACCCTCTTGGAGTTGTCAACAAGAAAATAAACCATTCATACCACTAAAAAACCAAACAAGAGTTCGTTTTCATAACTTTTTTATTTTTCATTAATTGCATGAAATGTTCAATAGTGTGTAGCAGAGTCAAACCATTTTCATTGACAAAGTACATTCATTTTTATTGGTCATGACTAGTGACAAACGTGACATTGAGTCTTTTATATAGACATTTCACACATATGACCACCTTAATAGAACATATTATAGACACCAATCAGTTGAAAACATATATACATAATTACTGCCAACAAACAAGAGTTCGTTTTCATAACTTTTAGTTTTCATCCATTGCATGAAATTTCCAATAGTGTGTAGAAGAGTCAACAAAACTTTTATTGACATCACATACGTGTATTTTCATTGACAAAGTACATTCATTTTTATTGGTCATGACTAGTGACAAATGTGACATTGAGTCTTTTATATAGCCATTTCATACATATGACCACTTTAATAGAACATATTATAGACACCAAATCAGTAGAAAACATATAGCGGCATTACCTAACAATTTCATTGTTTCTGCCGTAATACTCTCAGCTGGATTTTTATCCCCTTGGCGACGGGCATTAGAGACTGTTTCCCCAAATTGTTTAAAACAACTAACCGGTCGATACTCTATTGTCTGGTAGATGTGTGTAACCACCAACCCATGGGCTAGATACCACTTTAAAAGAGGGGTGGCTAATAATATTTTCTTCCCGAAATAACTACCAATCAATGTCCGTCGTGAGGTACTCAGTAGTTTATTTTTATGGCGTATTCTTTCATAAATACGCCAATATCGTCCCTCGACACTTCTGTGTTCTTAAAAATAGGGGGCATTTCGGCAAAGGACTCTTGTAAATCAGTCGGGGTCTCTATATCACACTCCACCAACCCGAAAAAAGTATCACTTTTTACAGCCTCAATTATCTGGTTTTCACTCAACCCCAAGGAAGGTGTGAGGGTTCCCGTAAGAAACGATTTAATCAATACAATTATTGACAGATTTGTCTGTTGTACTCTGTTTTATTAAACTTATCAACAGGGTAAAATGTACCTCGCTTGGTCACGCCCACCGACATGGCACACGATGACTGAAGAATTACTACCCTACACAAAAACCCCATCTAATTTATTTAAAATTAATAACTAAGCTGGTAGTGTTTTGTTATGTCTTTTCGTTACAAACTTGAGTGAGAAGTCTTATCGACAAACATCGTTAAATTTATACAAGAGACAATATCACAATCATAGACATATTTCAAGCGAACGAAAGAAGAATCGACACATGATAATGATAGACCCAGAGCGGTTACCGACATGAAACATAATGTATTCTTTTTTCGGCGTTACAAAGTGTCTATCTTCTTATCTGTGGTGCGTAAGCGAAAGAGATACCAAAAAAGAAAAATAGTAGACAACGGTATATTTGATGAACAGCGGTTTAAAGCGTGCGAACGAATATATTAAAAAAAAAAAAACATTCACACTTTGAGGATGAACCACTTCCACCGAACACGAGCCAGGTGCGCTATCAACTAAGCTATTACTTCTGGTAACACTGATCTTACAAAGCAAAGATACAACAGCAACCTTGCAACTGTGACTGTCGGAGATGATAAAAATAAGAATTACAGCGATAGACAAAACATATTTCTAGAACAGACATTTATAAACATATTAGACAAAATATTACTCCGCTATTATGTTTAAACATCAATAAAGTATGGTTTTCAGTTGTATAAAAAGTAACATAATTTATATGTACAACTGTGCTATGCCTACTTGGGGGAAAGTCAGAGTTAGACAAAATTATTCAAATATCAGAAAAATGAACCTTGTAATATTTAATAATACCAAGTTTTAAGTATTTTACAAGGCAATATAGCATAATAACCCATTCTTATATATTTAAAAAATTATTTATGTGTGCACAATCGGAACAAGTATGCCTCGTATGACGCCTTAAATGTGTATAAAATAACGTTTGATACATCAAAAGTATTAAGACTTATAGTCAAATGAAAGATTATGATGTCGTTGATTTCAAAAAACCAATTTGATGGTGTTTTACGAAATATAGCAAGAGATATTGATATTATAAACGCAGCATGTTGCACATTTGTGGCTAATTTCGTTCCGTTAGCGAATTTTGTCCGGGGCTGCTTGTTGGCAAGCTTTCTCGGATGGTCGCGCTTGTTAACAAAACACCGGTAACACTGCGGTGTGTTTATTCGCCAGCCCAGACGAACTGAGGCTCGCCTTGTAAGTGTTTACTAACACGATAATTAGATTTAATTTTGATATCATCAGAATAAATCTAAATTTCGCCATGTTTTGAGTGAACGAATGGTTATATTTTTTCGTTTCGCTCTGTACAAAAGTCACACTTGTTTATTTCTTTCGCGTGGGTACCACGCCGCACATAGCTGTCTTTGGTGTTCTGAAATCAACTTTTGCTGACACTATCATCATCAAATGATGTAGGCATTCATGACGCTGTCTTTGGTGTTCTGAAATCAACTTGGCTGACACTATCATCATCAAATGATGTAGGCATTCATGACGCTGTCTTTGGTGTTCTGAAATCAACTTGGCTGACACTGGGATCATCAAATGATGTAGGCATTCATGCCGCTGTCTTTGGTGTTCTGAAATCAACTTGGCTGACACTATCATCATCAAATGGTGTAGGCATTCATGACGCTGTCTTTGGTGTTCTGAAATCAACTTTGCTGACATACCACTACCATAATTTCTAATCTCGGTATGTTACTGAGATAACAGTTGTCACGATGTTCATGCGTCTCTTACATGATCGAAGAAAGTTGTTTCTTTTCTAGTTGTTACTCTGGCAGGAAATTCACCTTACAAACCAGCTGCTTCTAATTTTTTGTTACAACATTCACTCCCACACACCAAAACTATTTACCACTCTCTTACATTACTTTTTCATTTTCTAAAATTTTGTTTGTCCTGTACATTAATCTCTTGTATATCATCCATCTGATAATTACCCCTAGGTAATTTATCCACTTGGTTAAGAATGTTTCTATGTCACATTTGGTGTCACCACTGTTGGTATCCCTGGTTACACTTTTTCTTCGTAAGTAACGTGACCACTGTGAGAATCAGCACTGGTTCATACTTATGATGTGAGCCGATCGTTCAGAAACCAAACTACTGAGTGTAAGCTTGTCTAGAAATCAGCTGAAAGCTGTTGACAGCGATGTCCTGTAAAACAAAACATTTACTTTCTTTTGATACCATTATTAATATTTTCTTGATAGAGCACTCCATATTACTACAATGTCCAACAATTATAGATCTGTTGCATTATCTATCCCCCAAAACTGTGTCTTTATATCTTCCAAATAGTATTTTTGTGAGTTCTTTCTGGTTTCTCATATAAATTCCCCAAGGCACGAGCCCACGCGAGCACAGGAAAAGGCGGGCTCACGCATCACAAGGTCTGTTTTCACTTGCGTTATTTTCGCTGCTGGTATTTCGTTATTTCAAAGGAATGTAAAATAACACAAAAGTCATCTACACAAGCTTTTACCACACAAAAACCGCTGTGAATGTTATCACGTTGATAAGGCTGTGTACGGCAAATTAGCTATGTTTGAAAATCTACAAATTGGTGGGGGAAGAAAAACATAGAAAACAGATCTGTCATATGGATTGATAATGAAATAGGTAAATATCAGCCAATTAAAAGGGGTGTGAGACAGGGATGTTTTTTCCCCTGTACACCAGAAATATATGAAAAGATCATTGCGGGACATCAATAGATAGGCAGTCTTGATTGTAGACAAGGAACAGAACCTGCAACAATTAATAGACGTGAACAACTAGGATTAGCATTAAAAAGACACAGATTATTAGGAAAAAAGGAAACACCACAAGTAAATAGGAAAACAAGTACAATTATCTCGGAACAGTTCTGTTGGGCAATGGTTTGAAGAGATTACAAGAATCGCCACGGCGAATGTAGCCTTTAGCAAGATGAACAACATACTGACCAAAAAGATAGCAATTAGAAAAAGAAAAGTGTTGAAGTGCTTCATAGTGTTACTTTTGTATCGATGTGTGGAACAGGCTGAAAAACATCTGATGGAAATGTGGAGAAAAGATACCACGGGCAGAAAATAATCTACAAGAAACAAAATGAAAATCGTAAATAGATTATAGAAATTGGACATAGAAAAAATTTGTTGGGTATTTTATGAGAAATAAACATGGTAACAACTGGCAAGATCGAGAGGAACAGACCGAGAAGTAAATACCTGGATGGGTTGGTCACTGGGGTATGGTCGAGACCAGATCCACGACTCTAGTGATCGAGTGAAATGGTAGAACATGACCGCTTAGTGACATGAATAGATGTGTAACCCCATGATAATCAAAATGATGTCATCAGAATAAATCTAAAATTCACCATATTCTGAGCACAAAGATTGAAAAGTCCTAGCGACATGCTGTATGGATAGAGGTGTAACTACATGATAATCAGATTGATGTCATCAGAATAAAGCTAAAATTCACCATATTATGAGCACAAGGATTGAAAAAGTAAGAATGTAATGTGATTGGGGAACTTTCGGGCCGTGTGTTTGTTGTTTCATTTATCTGTTAATGGTTTGTGTTAGTGATTGCGCATATGACTGAAAGTATGTCTGTCTGTCTATCTATATGTCTGGCTGTCTGTGTGTAGGCATGTATCTGCTTATTTGTCGTCGGGTTTCTGTTTCTCTATGTGGCTATACTGGTATCTATGACTGCGTGTCCGCGTATATGTGTATTGTTGTTGTTGTTGTTGTTGGTCACTCTAAGACCTCTAATGTTAGCACAACGATCAGACAGCCTATAAAGAACTCACAATGAGAGTGTGTATGACTGATTGTGCGTGTGATATTCTGAGAGATTGGCCTAAAATTTACGTGTGTATGGTAGTCCCGATTACAGGGTATCCTTCTTTCTTCTATGGAGCACTTTTGGGTGGCTGTACCCTTATACATGTGATCGGAAGCAGGTGGATGAAGTGTAACAGCATATTGTTGTTGGATATGGTCTGGACCGATAGATCATCAGTATGGTCACAGATTAAAACAGTCACTGTCCAGAAGGAAAGTAATGTGCTTTCGGCAAAGCTTGCCAAGAAACCCATAACAACCAGGTGGTGGAAACTTTCGAATATATTGATTACCAACAATGGTGACACAATGAAAGAAAATTAAAACGACTGTCAGTTGCTCTTCAAAGACTAAAACAACTTAATAGAGTGGGACAGATAGAACTACAGAAAATTATGTTTTTAAGAGTATTCAACTTACGCCTGTGAGACACTTACTAAACACGCCATAAATCCACTTGAATATAAATGTAATAGAGGGGTTCTAAGAATATCTTGGGTCAAAAGAACAAACTCATCCATACTTCAAGAATATTGAAGATGGTTTTTTAAAGACAAGCAAAGAAAATTGGTATATTTGGTCACTTGAAACGTCATGAAAGTTTGGAGAGAACAATAATGGAGAGGTGTATGTCTTGGAAGGCCCAAAAGAAGATGATCTCCAGATGGTTGTAATGGACATCTTGTTTGTGATCAAGAATTTTTTATTTTTTTTTTCTATATTTTCGGCGGGTTTTTATGGGAACGAGATTCTGCAAAGGACATGTTACTGAATGGTAGTAGCATGTATGAATACATCTGACTTTCTGGATCAACCAGGAACCTGGAATATTTTCTTATATAGACTTCTCGCAACAAGACTTAAGACAATTAATTTTCAAAGTTCACACATTAGAATACTTCTGGTTTCATTTAAAACAAACTTTAATTACTAAAATAGTTTGTTTTCTGTATAAAGTGAAAATAGTGCCACGTGTTAGAAGTTGATACATCAGAAGCCGACTTGGGACTTTTTCGATATATAACTATTGTAACCAATGGTGTATTTTAATGGTGGTTAGTGATGTCTACATGGGTTAAATATAATCATACCATTGACGATGTGTTAGAGATACAAGTCTCTGTTTTGGGGGTTGTGACGATTTTACAACCAATCACATGTTATAGGGGGGTTACACCAGGTCAAAGGTGGTGCTTCGGGTTGGAAACATACATCTGGAAGACGTGGACATAAATGACCAAAGTGGGCTTCCGGTCACATGATCTACATCTCGGAAAGAACATTTGTGTTAATTTCTTATCTGTTCTCTGATTGGTTAATTCAAAATGTCAGGCAGTTAGATTGTTGGTCACTACAGGAGATATGACCTATGTGATTTGATGTTATCTGTTCTCTGATTGGTTGATTCAAATGTCCCTCAGACCACTACAGGGGATATACCCTTTGTGATTTGATGTTATCTGTTCTCTGATTGGTTGATTCAAAATGTCCCTCAGACCACTACAGGGGATATACCCTTTGTGATTTGATGTTATCTGTTCTCTGATTGGTTGATTCAAAATGTCCCTCAGACCACTACAGGGATATACCCTTTGTGATTTGGTGTTATCTGTGTTCTGATTGGTTGATTCAAAATGTCCCTCAGACCACTACAGGGATATACCCTTTGTGATTTGATGTTATCTGTTCTCTGATTGGTTGATTGATGTTGTTCATTTCAGATATACACCTCTCTCACGCAGACAGTATCAAAACCAGTGACGAAACGAAGGCCAAGTCTTTTTCTCATTTTCGCATTCAACGAAGAAGGATGTTTTGATTCAACGGAAATTAAATTCAATTGCTACATTGTGTAAGGTGCTTATTTTCCAGTAAGGGCTATAATCTGTGTCTTCTTACTATTCAGTTCCACCCCTAGTTATTGACTGCGTGGGTCTACTAAATGTTGCAGGTCCTCTTCATTGTCTGTAATCAGACTGTGTCATCTGCATATCTGTTATTGTTTCCTTTCATGTCTTCTATATTTCTGAAAACCGTTTCATTGTACAAGGCGACATTACACATACCCAACTCACACCTCTCTCAATAGGCTGAAATTGGTCTACTTCATTATCAATTTTTATGGTAGCTTGTAGTTTTCATTATATGTTTTTACATGTCTAAGGTCTTTTCCAGCCGTTTGTAGATCATCAGTTCTAAAGTATTAAGCATTTATGCTATGATGCTGTCTGAACCGGGCTTTTGGTAGCTTTCATATGGTTAGAGCCTCCACATTCAAAACGGTGGCCCTTCCTTATTATATTCTTCTCTGTTAACTTCATAAAGGTTTTTCAATATTCTGATCATACGTGTAATATCTATTCTATTATTTTATCCATCTGTTGTCTTTAGGTAGCCTTCTGCTGATCTTTGATTAGTAAGCTGGTTGAATTCTTTTGTATTAGTTTCGTATTTTACTGTTGCGTTGTTTTTTTTAATTTCTAAGCACTGAAGTCATGTTTCTTTGACCTCTTATATAATATTCTGAATTTTCTGTGATTATCTTCATATTAGCCAAATTTATCTTTGTTTCCATTAGTTGGTTCAAGCATCCCTATCTTATTTTACTTTGTTGTTATATCTATAATATTTATCCTTTCACCAGGTTGAAAAGTTGCTGACACAGAATATCGAAGCTATTACATACAAGGAAGTACAATCTCGAGGCTATTGCGTACAAGGAAAGGAAGGGAACTGTCTACCACTGGTATGCCTTCAACGTTTTTCATATTATCTACACATCACTAAATATTTTCAACCATATATAGTGTTCCTTGGTGGTCATATTCAGCAATGTTCATTAGTATACCACAGCTGTGTCATCCAATATAAAATAACACAGATAATACAATTACCACAAAATTGTCTTCACTCTCTGGTGACTACATATGGACTGGATGTGAAGAAAACAGAGAAAATGAAAATATAGTACTAAGTGTTATGTGACGGTATAACCTCAGTTGCCATATCTTCCTTTTGGTATGTCTTATAAAATATTTTCTGTAGATATGATATCATATGGTTGCGAAAAATATAAAAATGATTTTTGTTATTCTCTACAGCTGTTTGCCGTCCAGTGCTTACTCGAGATTTATACAAGCGTGGAACGATAGGAACCTACAAACTAATTTTCACTATCAAGACGTTATCTATTGGATCCACACAAAGTCTTACTATCATCAAAGCCAACACCAGGAAACTATTGCCTAACATTATCAAGCCATTACCGGAACTATAATAACAGGAAAAGCTACCAACTACACAAGATCTTAATATCACCTTATCATCAACCGGAAACTATTGATTCATATTACCAAGCCAATACCGGAAGTTAAAAGTGTCTTTTTGCTGAATAACACTGTCTACTACCAAGATCTGTAATTTGGAAAAGTTTGGATACACAAGAGCTTATCACTATATCTCCGGAAACTTGACTCATTACCACAGTTCTGTCTATCACTATGGCCACTACTCAGAATGTCTTTCTGTGTCCTACCTGTAATAAAGACTTTACTGAACAGCATAATCTCACACGACACATTAACAACATACACAACACCACAACTCACAAGTGTCACATATGTTATAACTCATACAAAAGAAAAGACAACCTAAATCGTCACATTAAAAAGCATCACCAGACATCATCAATGGACACTACACCGTCAATGCACACTACACCCTCAATTTCAAACATGGACACTACATGCTCAAGACTACTGCATCAACCGCATCACGTAAACGGAAAGCTCCCACAGACACACATACACCTAAAAAACAGAAACTTGAAACAGAAACACCAGACAACCTCCCTGAGGAAATCCAACCCACATATAGAGAAAACTGGGATAGTATTAGGACACATCACAAGTGTGGTAAACACATGTCAGTCTACACATACTACATTAGCCCACAGACACATCACCCCATCGACTGGACAGATACCCTATACAAGATCTTTAATACTCAGACAAACCGATTCAAGATCAATTATTCCCACCATTTAATTCTGAGACATAGAGAAACACAGGACCTTAGATTCTTTCATGCTTCCTCCAACAATGCTGCCGTTTTAGAATTTCCAGCGTTAATTAATAACAGACATGACTATGACGCTTTTATCAAGACAGTGCATCAACATGACATCCTTACATACGCTATGCAGCAACGACCAGACACCAAATACAGTGTAGAGACAGTAGCTGCTACGTCATTTTACATTTTTCACATTCCTGAATTTCCTATTGGTTGCTGCCTGACTGATATTCCAGACTACATTACCCACAACCAAGCCATCAATATACTACAATATGACTCTAGGTCTAAGCCATACACTGATAATCTTTGTTTTTTAGAGCACTAGCTGTACACAAAGGATCACCACCGAAAGATCTTAGGAAACGCACAAAAGAGTATGCTAATAAGTGGAAAGAGTATCAGAACATAGAGTCCCTAACTAATTTTCCAGGTAGTTAAACTTCTTGATGTCCCCAATTTAGAAGAATGCTTTGCTCTCAATGTAGACATTTTTGAGTACTGATGATAACCATTCACTGGTACCAAAGCTTAGAGGTAGTGGAACATACGATGAAACGTTAAGACTGTTGTTTTTTAAAGAGCATTTCATGTCCATTGTAGATATTGACAAAGCAGCTCACGCTTTTAGTTGCCCAAAATGTGGGAAGTTGTGGAAGAGTCTTTAGGGACTATGGAACGACATGAAAACAGTTGTAATGGTGGTTAAACTGTAGAGCATTTTAAAGGAGGGGTTTACAGTCCACCTGAAACCGTCTGGGAACTAATTGCTGACCAAGGCATCCCAGTCGATCCTAAGTATGTTTACCCGTACAGGGCTACATACGATTTTGAATGCTTCTTTGAGGCTTCAAATCTTCCTAGTGATAGTAATTCAACAACATTTTTAGCAAAACATGTTCCCATGTCGTGCTCAGTCGCCTCCAACGTCCCTGGGTTCGAGGCCCCGGTCTGCTTCATCACAGCGGGTGATCCTCAAGATCTGGTGAATAGGATGCTTGATCATTTGACCCGAATCGCTGATGCGGCGTATTCAGAACTACATGCTAAGTTCGAAGATGTGTACACCGCACTAGAGGCGATAAATGAAAACACTTTAATTGGTAGGTTCGATGCGTACTTGAAAGAGTTACCGGTCCTAGGATTCAACTCTGGAAAGTACGATATCAACCTCATCAAGCCATACTTATTTTCTTATTTCATAAAATCAGAGGACGTGTCGTGCAATTTTGTTGTCAAGAGAAACAATAATTTTATGTGTATTGCCACAGAATAATTGAAATTTCTAGATATCTGTAACTATTTAGCGCCAGGTTTCAACTACTCAAAGTACCTAGCCGCTTACAAAATTAAAGAAACTAAGGGAAATTTCCCTTATGAGTTTATAACTAACCTTGAAAAACTAAAAGAAACACAGTTACCCCCACACGAGGCATTCTTTTCAAAACTAAGAAATTGTAATATTACTGAGGCAGAGTATAAAGTGTGTCAGAAAGTGTGGGTAGAAAATAAGATGGCCACATTAGAAGACTTTCTAGTGTGGTATAATAACAAAGATGTACAGCCTTTTATTAAGGCATTAGATAAACAGGTTACCTTCTACAAAGATTTAGGTGTAGACATGTTTAAGGATGCCATTTCCGTCCCTGGAGTAACCTTAAAATATCTTTTTAGGACTCTGCCCAAAAACGTAGTGTTTTCACTATGTTCTGAGAACGAGAAAGACCTGCACAAAACACTTAGAGACAATATTGTAGGAGGGCCGTCCATAATCTTTCATAGGTACCATGAGATAGGTCAGACACGCATCAGAGGGGGTAAGCTTGTTAAGAGTTTGAAAGGGTATGACGCTAACGCTCTCTACCTGTGGGCTCTAATGCAAAAGATGCCCACGGGTTTTCCTGTCATTCGAAAGGCAGAAGATGAGTTCAAGACTCATAAGGGTAGATTTTACACTGTTCAGTGCAGAGAGTGGCTAGCGTGGATAGAGCATAGTGAGAATATAGAGTTGAGGACACAATTCAATGGGCGGGAGATGGCGCTGGGTCCGCGTCATATTAGAGTAGATGGTTGGGATAGGGTGAATACAACCGTGTATCAGTTTCACGGATGTCTATTCCACGGTCACTCAGACTGTCCCTTGACTCGTGGTATTGACATAAATCCAGTAAATAAGATACCTCTGACAGAACTATATGACAACACCTGTGACATTCACGACTACTTGGTTAACGAGGTGAAAGTTAAAGTAGTAGAAATGTGGGAATGTGAGTGGCGGAACCTTAAAAAGACCAATAGTGACATTAAGGGTTTTGTCAAGGGCAGATTCCCATATGTCAAACCATGGCATAATAAAAAGACCATTAACAAAGAAAGGATTCTAAAGGCTGTAAGAGCTGAGAGTTTGTTTGGGTTGATAGAGTGTGATATCCACGTGCCAGACAAATACAAAGCGCGATTCTCAGAGATGACACCAATATTCAAAAATATTGAAGTGGGCAGAGAGGATATTGGTGACCTTATGAGGCAGTACGCCCAGTCACATAAACTGCTGACAAGTGCCAGACGGACACTTATAGGTAGCTATATCGGAGAAAAGATCATGTTGGCCACACCATTATTAAAATGGTATCTGGAACATGGGCTAGAGGTCACCCATGTGTACCAAATCATTGAATATAAGCCAGTTAGCTGCTTCCAAGAATTTGGTGATATGGTGTCTGATGCCAGAAGAGAAGGTGACAGTATTACGGCCTCTACCGTTAAGGCAGAAACCATGAAATTATTGGGGAATGCCGCATACGGCAAAACTCTAACCAATAAGGCCAAGCACATCAATGTTTCCTATTGTAAGGGCTGAAGACACAACCAAGTTAATAAATAATCCCTTATTTAAGAAGATGACACCCCTGACCGACGACATATTTGAAGTAGTAAAAGGGAAAAAGACAACAGTCTGGGATCTCCCCCTTCAGATAGGTTTTTTCGTTTATCAATATGCCAAATTAAGAATGTTGGCTTTCTACTACTGACTTTTCTAGATAATTTATAGACAGGGAGGATTTCCAATTATGCGAAATGGACACTGACTCTCTTTACTTAGTGCTTAGCACACCTAACCTAGCGGAAGCAGTTAGACCACACCTTAGAGCAGAGTATGATAGAGTTTATAATCAGTGGTTCCCGGCTGAAGTCTGCTCTGTAACATATAGTACCTAGTACTGATACCTGTAAGGCTTGCCAGACTATCAAAGCTTATGAAAAGAGAACCCCTGGTCTTTTCAAGTTAGAATACGAAGGGGATGGAATGGTATCCTTATGTAGTAAAACATACCATTGTTTCGGAGACTACAATAAAACAAGCACAAAGGGCCTCACCAAACACCACAACACACACCTAGACAGACAAACATTTTTAGATGTACTTGACACACAGACAGCGACTGGAGGGACAAATGTAGGTTTCAAAACACAAGACACGTCTATCTACACATACACACAACACAGAAACTCGCTATCCTATTTCTACATAAAACGTCAAGTTCACAAAGACAAGGTCACTACATCACCCCTAGACATATAACACGTCCTAGTGTACTTATGTATATATGTTTTCTACTGTTTGGTGTCTATATGTTCTATTAAAGTTGTCATATGTGTGAAATGTCTATATAAAAGACTCAATGTCACATTTGTCACGACCAATAAAAAATGAAAGTACTTTGTCAATGAAAATACACGTATGTGATGTCAACACTTGTTGACTCTTCTACACACTATTGAATATTTCATGCAATGGATGAAAACTAAAAGTTATGAAAACGAACTCTTGTTTGTTGGTAGTAATTATGTATATATGTTTTCAACTGATTGGTGTCTATAATATGTTCTATTAAAGTCGTCATATGTGTGAAATGTCTATATAAAAGACTGTTAATATCACGTTTTTCACTAGTCATGACCAATAAAAATGAATGTACTTTGTCAATGAAAAATATTTTGTTGATTCTTCTACACACTATTGGAAATTTCATGTAATTGATGAAAACTAAAAGTTATGAAAACGAACTCTTGTTTGTTGGTAGTAATTATGTATATATGTTTTCAACTGATTGGTGTCTATAATATGTTCTATTAAAGTGGTCATATGTGTGAAATGTCTATATAAAAGACTCAATGTCACGTTTGTCACGACCAATAAAAAATGAATGTACTTTGTCAATGAAAATACACGTATGTGACGTCAACACTTGTTGACTCTTCTACACACTATTGGAAATTTCATGCAATGGATGAAAACTAAAAGTTATGAAAACGAACTCTTGTTTGTTGGTAGTAATTATGTATATATGTTTTCAACTGATTGGTGTCTATAATATGTTCTATTAAAGTGGTCATATGTGTGAAATGTCTATATAAAAGACTCAATGTCACGTTTGTCACTAGTCATGACCAATAAAAATGAATGTACTTTGTCAATGCAAATGGTTTGACTCTGCTACACACTATTGAACATTTCATACAATTAATGAAAAATAAAAAAGTTATGAAAACGAACTCTTGTTTGGTTTTTTAGTGGTATGAATGGTTTATTTTCTTGTTGACAACTCCAAGAGGGTGCTTCATGTTGCTTATGTGGTACACACATGTTTTACTACACAACCCAAAATATAAGAGATATATTACCCCTTACCCAACTATATAACCGAGGGGGAGTGAAAATCAGCCGAGGTCAAGGTCAATCCGGATTAATCCGGCAAAATCTAACCGAAACGTCCATTTATAACTACTGGTGTCGTTGCTGATGGTTTCGTCAGTATTTTCGGTTTGTCTTTCCTTCTTTTTTGGCGTTGATTTGGTTGGTGAGTTTTCTTCTTCTTCTTCCTTAGTACTGCTTGTTGAGTTTGGACTTAAACCTCGTAGTTGTCTTTTTCTGGTTTTGGAGTGGTAAACAGTTGTAAAGGGTTCTTCTGTTTGCGTTTCCAGAATATAGTTTTCTTGATTGTCTGTTGGCGTATCCGTTTGTTGATGTTCTTGTTGTGTGGGCTGTTGTTCAAATTGTTTTCCGCGTTGTTCGTTTTGTTGATGTTGTTCTGGTCCTTGCCTTCACAGAGGTGGAAAATTTATTACATCTTCTTGTGCCACAACAGGCTTGTTTCTTTCTTTTTTTTTTTTTAAATACGTTTATTTTATACAAAGCAATGTATATTTACAAGGTGCAATGCGTGTTTGTTTGTTTGTGTATATTACAGAGCGTTGCCGTTTGTTAGTGTTATGTCATATGCGTTAATGAAACAAAAACATACATATACAGTTATGATAATGACGTACGCTTTCAGTCATCCCATTCTAACGTGATTGGTGGTAATAGTGATGATAATGGTGATGATAATGATGATGATAATGGTGATGGTAATGGTGATGATAATGGTGATGATAATGACGGAGACAACAACGACTATGATGTGGTTCCTTCCCCTCGTTCATTCTAAACCCATCATTCTCACACGCTTATAAATCTTCAACACACATCACGCGTTCTCTTCCACACCGACAGTATATACATTAAAGGAAATGTTGGTGTCAAGGTCGAAACGGTGAAAGCCGCCCCACGTTTTACACTGCAGGCAGTCTCATGCAAGCTTAGTTTCCTGTAAGTGGATTCAATATTATTGCTGAATGACAGCCCTCGACTTAAATCGCGAGTGCCCAGGATTTGCTTGTGGTGGGGTGGGTTGAGACCAGGAACGCGGTCAACACGCAGGGAGGGAGAGAGAGGGAGCTGGGGAGGGGGAGAGGAGGGGGAGGGATAAAGAGAGAGCGCGCGTAAACAGATTGGAATTTTGTTAAGTTGTCCATTTGCGAATTCAGCGTATACATAAATATCCCATTTATTATGTACAAAAACAGGCTTTTACATTGCGAATACAGCGTATAGTCATTTATGTTTGGGGGGGGGGGGCGAGAAAGAGAGAGAGAGAGAGAGAGAGAGAGAGAGAGAGAGAGAGAGAGAGAGAGAGAGAGAGAGAGAGAGAGCTGTTCAGACCGAGGTCAAACTTCGGTCGACAAGACCACTGACTCACAAAGGCCACCGTCCCATTGTTCTGTCTAGGTTGGGCTCCAGACTCAGTAACAAAGAAAGGACATTTATTCAGTTATTTGCCGCTTTGTTCCTCAATGCTTGGGCTTAGTGGTACACATGTGGAGTATAGAAATATACTGTGAGAGTGTGTGTTTGAACATGTATGTTATGTAGTGTGAAACTTGATGGGGTTGGCTCTTGTTTATTAATCTGCAAATAGCTGGGCGATTTTTTGTTGAAAAATCTTTGCTAGTGTGTGTGGTTGTATTGTTTGGTGATTGTGTGTGGCCGAGTTTCTACTCGACCATATTACGTTTCTATACTCCGCCAGTGCAACAAGAAGTTTAGTGTGTTTGTATTTTGTGGCTGTGGGTATTGTATTTAAAAAAATGGCCTTATAAGCGTCAGTTTTCTTGTTTATGTGTGTTTCTATTAATTGTTGCAGTGCAGTCTTAGTGGCTGTGATTGTTGGGCATTTATAGAAGAGATGATCCTCTGTTTCCTGAATATTTTGTCTACATAATTTGCATGGGGCTATTTGCTTGGATTTTTGTGCGGCTCTCTCAGTTGTCGGGGTCATATTATAAATTAGCCTGTATGTTATTTCTTTGGATTTTGATGTGATATGTTTGTTGTGTAAGTTAGTGAAGGTGCAACTGTAGTCTTTCATGTGATATTTGTATCCTCTTTTGATTCTCAGGTGTAGTGGTGGGGCTTGTTGTTGTACTAAATATGTGTATATCTGCTTGGTTGTCTGTTGTATTAAGTGTTCATTACCTTGAATTGCTTGCATACATGTTCTGTAGAAGTGCGGTAGTGTGCCGTAATAGTGCGGTGTTGTTTTGTCTATTTTCTTAATTCTGTGTAATCTAATTGCAATATAGTATAATGCTAGCGAGTGTTGATCTGGATGATTGATGATGCGTCCTATGTGGTTGATTCTTAATGCTTGTATTTTTGTGTTAAGGTCCTGTAGTGAAATTCCCCCTCTAGTCTTCTCTTGTATTAAAGTCTTGTGCTTTATATTGTGGATTGTGTTTTTAAAGATGAATTTTCTGATGTGTTTGTTTATGTCTGTGATTGTTTGTTTTGGTGGGTCTAACACTGTGGCTAAATATAGTATTTTAGGAAAGATGAAGGTGTTTACAATAGTGCTTCGTATAAAAATTGTTGATGTCTTGTATTTGAACCTATTTAGTATGTCTATAATTTGTTTTGTCAGTGATTGCCATGTTCCTGTGTGTGTTTTTCTGGGATTGGATGGAAAAGTGATCCCATAAATCTTCATGTTATCTGTGACTGTTAGATCCGGGGGGAAATCTGCTTTATTCTTCCACTTCCCCAGACCCATTATTTTAGACTTCTGTATGTTTATTTTGGCCCCACTTCCTTCACCAAACTGTCTGAAGGTGTGAAGTATGTTCGTTATGGAAGTGTTGGTTGTAGGGAAGAACGCGGTGTCATCTGCATAAGCAATTAATTTCCGCTCTCCAGACCCTTGTATAAATGTACCTTTAATGTTAGTGTCCTGTCTAATTGCTTCTAAGAGTGGTTCTAGTGTGAGTACATATAGGACTGGTGATAGTGGACACCCTTGTCTGACAGATCTATTGATTCTGAAACTGCCAGTAAGTGAATGATTCACCAGTACCTTACTTTCAGGATTTTTATACAATATTTCTATCCACTGTCTATAGTACTGTCCTATGTTGCAGTGTGCTAGTGTTTTGTGTAAGTATGAGTGTGAGATTCTGTCAAAGGCCTTCTCCTGGTCTAAAGATAAGAGAGAGGATTGACAGTCTTTCTGGTGGGTGTATGTAATGAAATCCCTAATGAAGTGTGTATGTTGGTGTATGTTTCTGTGTTGAATACTGCACTGTTGGTCTGGGTGGATGAGTGATGGCATGAAGTTTTTAATTTTGTTTGCAAGTGATTTTGCTAGAATTTTGTAGTCTGTGTTTAATAAGGAGATGGGTCTATAGTTTTTCAGCTGTGTTTTGTCTGTGTTGTCTTTAGGTATGAGTGTTATATATGACATGTTGCAAGTGTTTGGGAGTTCTTGTTTATGAAAAGCTTCTTGGTAGACTTTTAGAAGGAAATTGCCTAGGATAGGAAAGAAGTGTTGGTAGAATTCTACTGTGAGTCCATCTGGTCCTGGTGTTTTGTCTTTTTGCATTTGATTGAGTGCATGTGTTATGTCGGCTAATGTAAGCTCTGTGTCTAGTGTGTCTTTATCTGTGTCTGACAATTTTTTTGTGTATTTTAGGAATCTATTTTGTGTTTGTGTGTTGGCAGGTTCTGCTGTATATAGGTCAGTGTAGTACTGTTGGAATGTTTCTAGTATATGTACTGTCTCTGTTTGTGTGTTTCCTTGCATGTCTGTTATTGCTCCTATTTGTCTGTTGCGTTGAATGTTTTGCTCTAATGCAAGGTGCTGTCTATTGGGACTTTCTTCTGATATGTTAGTAAGTTTAGTTCGAAGGAGTGCACCGCGGAGTGTGTGTTGCTGGTGTTGTTTTAATTGTGATTCTAGTGTGTTTAGGTGTGGTGCATTCCTGTCAGTCTGTTTTGTGAGTTGTATTGCTGTCTGTATGATATGTTCTTGTTGTAGTCTGTCTTTATGTATGATGGATGCTAACTGTTGTGTTCTACACCGTATTGTATTCTTTAGTAAATCCCAAATTTGTGTT
Organism: Cepaea nemoralis; assembly: GCA_014155875.1. NCBI lineage: Eukaryota > Metazoa > Mollusca > Gastropoda > Stylommatophora > Helicidae > Cepaea > Cepaea nemoralis. Next base: position 329,286 of record JACEFZ010018547.1, read on the forward strand.
ATGTTGTCCGTGGGTGTACTATTAGTGTATGTTAGAATAAGTTGTGTCACATGTTGTAAATAGCCTGTATGTTGGAGTAAGGAGTTATTGAACTTCCAATGTGATGTTCTTTTTGATGGCCTTGTGTTTGTAGTGTCTGTAGTGATATGTGTTAGTACTGCTTTGTGATCTGTGTATTGTAGTGTCTCTTGTAGATGTTTTGTGTGTATTATTTGGTGTGTTGAAGGTGAGTATACTCTATCTAATCTGGCTGATCTATTGTAAGCCCTATTTTTGTGTGTTGTTGCAATGTTATTAGGGTGTCTGTATCGGAAAGCGTCTATTAGATTGTGTGTGTCTAGGGTATTCTTTAGTATATCAAGTTGATGTATTCCATTTCTGTCATTTCTCCTTAATTGTGTCTTGATTCCTGCTTTGCCTGCCCCTACGATATCCAAATCTGAGAGTACAAAATTGAAATCCCCTGCAAGGATAATATTTTGCCCTCTGTATGTTTGTATAAGTAAGGTGTCTAATTCTTGGTAAAAGTTTGGTTGGTGATTGTAATTTGGTGGTGCATGTATGTTCAATGGTGTATGCTTGTATAGTGTTTTCTACCTGTATTATGGAGATTCGTCCATGGTTATCCGTGTGTGTTTTAATTATGTCCCACCTGTCTGATGTCTGCAGAATAGCTGTTCCTGACCCAATTTTGTGTGTGCCTAAACTAAAGCATGAATGTCTGAGGCCTAGCTGTGTGGTGATATGTTGTGCGAATGTTTTTGAACATATATTTGTTTCTTGTAGTAGTAGAAAATCTGGTTTGTGTTTGTTTATTAGTGTGATAATATGTTGTAATTTTGTACGTATACCACAAATGTTTAAAGTAATAATAACTAAATCACTAGTCATTATAATTTAAGTAAAATCAAATGAATGAGATATAATAAGTGTATAGAATCACACGCAAAATTATTATCCTTGTTGAGTACATTTAGGCGAGCAGGTCTGTAGCGTCAAAGGTTTGTGTGGGAGGATCATCTTGTTCCTCGTTCTTATCACTTGTGTCTGTGTCTACGAAGAGAGTGTCTGGTATGCTGTATGTGTCGTCTTCATCTTGTACTTGTGTCTCCTCTTGTTGTTCTTGTTCAGTTTCCTTTGTCTTGCCTATAGTGGCTTTTGACTTTTTCTTTCTTTGGCAGTGATAAATCGTCTGTTTCTGTGTCGTCGCTGTGTTTTGACTGCGGTCTTCTGTTTGCCCATGTTCTCTTCTTTGGTTTGCTGACGACTTGAAAACCGTCAGAGTCTTCATTCCTTGGATTTATGTCTTGTGTATTAATTTCTTGTGTGTTATTTTCTTGTGTGTTGATTTGACTGTTGAAGGTTTGTGTCAGTTCAATCTCTCCCTGTGGAGAGGTTTCTCTTTCGAGCGGTGGGAAATCTTCTTGGCTTTGAACCCTTATTGTTGCTGCTATTGGTGTCGTCGATTGTCGTCGACTAGGGCATTTATTTGCCCAGTGGTTGTTTTGGCCACAAGCTGGACAATCGGTCTTTCTCCCCGGCATCGTGATCAACACTCTGTGGTTATTGTTCGTTATACCGGGAGTGTAGATCCGTATGTAATGGGGAACTTCCTTTGTTGGGTTGCAGAGCGCTCCCCACTTGCCAGCCCCATTCTTTATCCTAAAGACCTCAGCCTTGTCGTCTCCTGTAATACTGTGCACCAGTTTTTTTACTCCTTGAGGAGCAATAGTGACAGGTAGCCAGTGGATGGTCAGCCTGTCCCTTTCTTTGTCTAAATGTTGTAGTGATATGTATATCCCTAGACTTGGTATAGAAAACTTTTTGCCGTGTATCTTGTCATACACGGCTTTCTGAGCCTCTGCTGACAGGTGAAAGTACCACCTAGTGGGAACTTCGAACCTATGCAGGTCCACGACTCCCCCAAAAGGTACACCTCCTGGACCAGTTAGGGCACTCATAATAAGTGTGGGTGTTGCTTTAGCAGCCGCCCCGGGACCAGTTATGGAACACACTATCGTTCCGGACTGGTGGAGTAGCTGGACATCGTAGTCATTTATCGAGATCCCGACATCAGTGATATTCGAATACATATTGAAAATTTTGTTGTTTCAGGTAATAATTCCGGGGAAATCTCCAGAAAATCAAAAAAAAAACAACGAATATCACCACTAAATCCGGAAATAATACACAATTTCACACTGCGGATTTCACAATTGTGAATAGTATAAACTGGGTTTCTTAGTTGGCACGAAATGCTGCGTTTACATCCAAGAAGTGAAATTTACGTGGTCCACAAGGAAATTTTTCCAGACTGAAGAGACACAATTTCGAAAGCTTTAAACGTTGTGAAGAGAAACCAGAGTAACTACGCTGTTGTTTAGACAGACGAGGCCTAACTGTTAAAGAAATAAATAATTTATTAAACAATATTTATTATACAACAATTTGGTGCCTAAAATTTCAAATAATATTCAAAACTGTATTTAGATTTTACAATGGTAACATTCAATTTATACATTTCAGAATAAGTATAAAATTTATACAGGAATAAATATATACTTCTCTTGCAAAATAGCTGTAGTACAAATATAGTGAAATCTATAATTGTTGCCCTTGATAGTTAAAACCGTAATATGACTTCAACCTAGATGCAATTATGTCCCTTATATTAAAATAAAATAAAGTTAGTTACATAACCTTTACAGGGCCTTGCAGTCAACACCAGCATGATTTGCTGTTGTGATCTCTTGGCAAGTTTACCTTCAGTAGTTTTCCATTGCTTTCTGAACGACCGGCATCCATACCATTTCGTAAAAAAAAAAAAACAACGCAAGACGGTTTGCTGCCAAATCGTCTGCAGATGTGATTCGAACGCGGGTATGCGGGATTAAGAATAGCGTCCGTAATTCCCTCGCCTCGAAGCGAGAAAAACAAAATTATTCGTACTAACAAACCTGTACACGACATCTTTTTAAGGTTGGTATTTAGCTTGTCCTCTGATGTCCACATTTGTCCCCTGTCAGCTTCCTTGGAACCTCAGTATTTTATTTTTGTATTTTATTTATTTGTTTGTTTTGGGCATGATTATGACATAGCCATGTACCACTCGTCGGTCTCCCTGGCCTAGTGGTTAGCGTCTTTCTCCGTAATACCATATACTCTCGTGAATGACGTGATGTGCGCGAGAATTGGTAGCGGTTCTCGCCGCGTCGGTAACTTACAGGGTATGTGAGCCGGTCGCTTAGAAAGCAATGGCAAACTACTAAGAGTAATTTTACCTAGTACATCAACAGCAGCTGAAAAATGCTGGTGTTGACTGCAACGCCCTGAAAGGGATATGCAACCAAAAAAAAATAATTTACCACTCGAGCCGAAGTGCAGTAAGAACACAAGAAGGTATATCAGTTATGTTCACAGTTAATACAGGAGTGAGACAGGGATGTGTGATCTCTCCTCTGCTATTTAATGTCTACATGGACAGAATATCCAAAGAAGCAAGTCTTGACAGAACAGATTCAGAACATTTAGAACTCTTTACTCCAAAAGAAACAACTGATCCACAGGAAATAAATGAACTACTATTTGCAGACGATCAGTGCCTGTTTTACAGCGATGAGGGCAGACTACAAAATCATATTACTAATCTGAGTTCAACCTGCAGCAGATACAATATGAGTATAAACACAGCCAAAACCGAAATAATACAAGTTAGCAGATCGCTGGGCCAATTAAGTATACATATAAGTAGCCCACCTCTGAAATATTCAAATAAGTTAAAAAATATAAATATCTTGGAAGTATGATCACAGAATATGGCAGATTGGACAAAGAAATCGAAATCAAAATGTCAAAAAGCTTCACTATCACCCTTACAGGAACATCCATATACTCCCATATCCGCAAAACGACAGATAATAAACAGCATTCACAGGCTAGATGAGTAGTGTAAGTGGGGCTCCATCACGCGAATTTTTGAGGCGCACATTCCTTATATAAATCAACCATTTATCGATTTTGAGGCGCAAATTGCAATCTATTTTTAGCATTTATCGATTTTGCGCCTCAAAGGGCGATAACTCCTGATATGATTATTTTAAGTGGGCGGGGTCAAGTGACTCATCAGAGGTGACGTGGTCTAGTGACTCATCATAGGTGGCGTGCGTGGTCAAGTAATTATAGGTACGACATAAAAAATACGACATGAAACATCAATAAAGAAAACAAACGATCAAAAGAAGGTATATAATAATGTTAATAAAATATATATATAGAAGGGAAAAAAAAAAACATAGTAAGTGACCGCTTATAGTTAAGGGTGTGTGATGACGTGGTCAAGTAATGGTCAAGAGGTGGTCAAGTGGTGGTCATGTGGTGGAGTAACCACTTAAATTAAAGGGGAAAGTACGTGTAGTGATGTGGTGGTGGTTAAAGTGTGCGATGACGTGGTCAAGCAGTGGTCAAGTGGTCAAGTAGTGGTCAAGTGACGAAATTTTAGTGGAAAGTAGTTGTAATGATATGGTAATGATCGTGAGGTGGTAAATTAGTGGTCAAGCAGTGGTCAAGTAGTGGTCAAGTGGTGGTCAAGTGAGGAAAATTTTAGTGGAAAGTAGTTGTAATGATATGGTGATGATTAAAGGGTGGTAAATTAGTGGTCAAGCAGTGGTCAAGCAGTGGTCAAGTGGTGGTCAAGTGAGGAAAATTTTAGTGGAAAGTAGTTGTAATGATATGGTGATGATTAAAGGGTGGTAAATTAGTGGTCAAGCAGTAGTCAAGCAAGGAAAATTTTAGTGGAAAGTAGTTGTAATGATATGGTGATGATCATGAGGTGGTCAAGCAGTGGTCAAGAGGTGGTCAAGCGGTGGTCAACTGGTCAAGTGACCACTTAAATTGTAGAGGAAGTTACGTGTAGTGACATGGTGGTGTTTAAAACGATCGCTGACGTGGTCAAGTGGTGGTTAAGTAGTGGTCAAGCAGTAGTCACATGGTCAAGTGACCACTTAAATTATAGAGGAGAGTGCGTCTTGTGATGTGGTGATGATCAAGAGGTGGTCAAGTAGTGGTCAAGTAGTGGTCAAGGGGTGGTCAAGTGGTCAAGGGGTGGTCGAGTGACCACTTAAATTATCGGGGAAAGTATGTGTAGTGAAACGGTAGTGGATAAAGTGGTAGATGACGTGTTCAAATACTGGTCAAGCAATGGTCAAGTACTGGTCAAGTGTCGAGTGACCACTTAAATTGTCAGGGAAAGTACGTGTAGTGAAACGACGGTGGTTAAAGTGAGCGATGACGTAAGAGGTAGTCAAGTGGTTTAGGCACAACATAAAACAATAACAACAAAAATAATAATATACAAACTGGTAACATTTCACATGGCTTTTATTGGTAGACAACATCTATTCGGTTACAATTTCTAAAGCTTGCTCCATGTACCACCCAAATGATCAGAGGGCATTGGTTATGGTTTCTAAACAATATCAGACAGGGAACTCTGCCAACTTGTAAATATAAAACGTGATACTGGGTATTGATTCAACACAGAATTTTGTATCTGGCCTAACTATACCAGCTGAATTTAACAAATCTACAGCATTCACTTTTGCCACAAACGCCTCGAAATCAGACCTATTGGAGACTAAAAAGGGTGTAGGGAACAATGACGAATTATTCGGACATGCATGGTAGAAGCGTAGGGCTTGTGTCTCTCGATGCCTCAATATTGTATGCAGGCTGACGACAATTTTAAAATGAGAGGTCCGGGCGTTGAAGATCGGGAATAAACGGGAACCCCAGTCAATGGTGGCATGAGAATCCGGTTGGTTAAAAAAAAAGTCCATTCAGACAAATAACGACCACACCGACTGTGTGATCTAAGCGTGTTCCAATTTTCAATATAAATGTTTTTAACATCCATGGGTAAAACCCGCAGCGAAAGACATTCACTAGCTGATGATGATGAGGCTGATGCAGATGCTGATTGTGCGTCACGCGGTAAGGCACTAGAGGTTGACTGTTGTTGAGTCGATTTCATGTGTGATGATATTTCCTCATTTGCGGTCAGTAAGGTAATAGATGATGCTGTTTGAGTGCCTGTAACTAGCGGCAACGGACTACCTACTGACTCGTTATTGTTAACCGCCGAAAAGCTAGCTGACGGTATCTGAGTGTTTGTAAAATACGACACTCCATCATTTGATACTTGTTGGTTAGTTGACTTCCGACGTTTACCAGTAGGTTGTTCGTCTGTGGTCGGTTCTCTTCTTCTCTTGCGAGTTGCATCTTGGTCATTGTTAGCAGCACTAGATGATGGTTGAGTGGTCGACACATCACTGGATAGTAGTTCATGTTCAGTCTTCATATGTCTCCGTAAATTATCGTATCTCTTGTAAATACGATCACAATAAGCACAATTAAAAACACCCCCACAATGAGAAGTCGCAACATGTCGACGTAGGTCAGCAGGACGTGTGAAGTTTTTATTACAGAGAGTACATGCGTGTTTCTGTGTAGTTGCTATTTTCCGAGTGAAATGACCGAACTTGAGAGTCGTTTTATTGAGGTTGTCCAGACATACATAGAACCACCTTGTAAGACGAAGAAATTACTCGACTATCTTATCCATAGACATGAGCCGTTGTGTTGACTCTGTTGTAGACAATAATATTTCAACAGAGGAAGCATACACTGTCTTTGTGAATATAGCAGATCATATATTTTCAGATGAAGGCATCAATTCCGGTCGGGTAATAATATTAATGTCTTTGGTTATACATTTGAATAAGAAGCTAGGCGACTCCTTATACAATAGTCATGTGTATGTTGAACAAATCGAAAGAGTATTCGCACATTCAACTGGTACATATATATTTCAGAATACACGATTGTTAACTTCCGATGAATTAGAAAACATGTTGAAATTATTTTAAACAAACTTCAAAACACACCCTTCCTTGTTTATTGTGAACACTCAAATGACTTCGCATTCGTTTCCTCACCAATTTGTCTGTGCTGTGCGTGAGTGGGAGTTGTATATACGAAAATAGTAGTCGAGGGTGCTAGTTTTCTAACACAAAATCTGATTGGTTGATTTGTATTCCACCAATGGTTGAGTGGGTTACAAAAGAGTTTGGGTGTTGTTTGTTGCACACAAGTGACGTAGAAATGCTGTACTATACCAGTATATTGTGTGCTATGTATTACTCTAAGTTGTGGTGTCTTGTGTACTATGTAATTCAAAACTAGTTTGTGTTGTATGCTGTGTAATGTGTTACTGAAATATCTGTATTTTGTAGCTGTAAGAGGTGATAACGTCATAATGACCCACTCTATCATGCTCGCTAAGTTATTGATAGTGTCTTCAGGGCCGCGAAAAAGGCTCATTGTGAGATATCGATAACTTCATTCTCCACACTGAGTCCATCAAGGGTGCATGACCATTATGACCAAGCAACGATACGGCAACGACAAGAGCCACAATTGTTATCCTTTATATTTTTGTTTATATGACGTCATGGGTAATATCGCTTGTGTGAGCATATATTTTCATAATTCCCAGACTATGGGGGATAACTAATTCGATCTTTTCCTGGTTAAGCTGCCGCTACTTCTTCCAGAGGGGTTTAATAATTCAAGTCTGCGGTAGCTTCCATTCAACGGAAGTTCATTTTCTCAACTTTAGCGCATGGGTAAGAATAGCTGTCCACAGGCTAGTGTTAGTAATTGACCACTCAGGTTGAAATTCTAGCCAATAGACTTCTGTCTTTTCACTAAAACTAGGCCTTAGCAAAACATGAACTGTCGAAGACATGAACTTACACAACAAATATTTATGATGAGGACGTGAACTTACACAAATCTTATGCTGAAGAAATGAATTTACAAAATATGAACTGCCAAAGACATGAACTTACCTACACACACAAATATTTTTTTTATGACAATATGGGGGACACTTCTGTATGACTTGCGGGATACATTTGTGTTTTATGAGGGCTACTTATCTATGTGGTGAGGAGGCCGTGAAATCACAAGTAGACACCTTTGTGGGCGCAGTTGGGACAGTTTGTAAGAGTAAGTGGTAATTTGGGCGAGGCTGTCGACAAGTTGTAATAACAAGTGGAAATTTTGTGAGCCCATGTGGGGAAGTTGTTAGAGTCAGTGAGCAAGTTGCTAGGGTGAGTCGATAATATGAGAGAGTCCGTGGACACGTTGTTGGGGAAAAGGGACAGTTGTTATGGTAAGTGTGTGAGTTGATAGGATAGGTCGACCGATTGTAATAGCAAGTGGACAAATTGTTTGAGCCAGCGAGCAAGTTTGTAAGAACAAGTGGCCAAGTTGTGTTAACAAATGTTGGTACGTTTTTATAGGTTTGACCACGCTATTTCTTTACTTGACCAATATTTTTCCTATTTGGGTAACAAGTTGTTCCTACTTTTCATGAGTTTGGTTGAGAAATTTCTGTATTTGGCCGACATTGTTCGCGTTTGGTTGACATATTTTCCTACTTTTTATAAGTTTGGATGAGATATTTCGTTACGTGTACCATATTTTCCCCTTTTGGTTAACACATTTTCCCACGTTTCATAAGTTTGGTTGTCATATTTATAAATTGGGTTGAGTTATTTCTGTATTTGGTCGACATTTCCCCCTCCTTTTTATAAATGTGGTTAAGATGTTTCTGTATTTGGTCTAACTTTACCCCATTTGGTTGACAAATTTTCCAACTTTTTATAAGTCTGGACGAGATATTTCTCTCTTTGGGTGATATTTTTTTTTCACATTTGGCTTTCAAATTTTCCTACTTGGGCAATATTTTTCATCTTTGGGTAACAAAATTTTCGTAGTTTTCATAAGTGTGGACAAGTTATTTCTGTACTTGGTGGACATTTTTCACATTTGGCTAACAGATTTTCCTACTTGACCAAGGTTTCTTTCATTTGGCTAACAAAGTTTCTTAGTTTTCATAAGTTTGGTTGAGATGTTACTGTATTTCGTCTAACTTTTTCTCATTTGGTTGAGAATTTTCCTTCTTTTTATAAGTTTGGATGAGATATTTCTCTCTTTGGCTGATATTTTTTCATATTTGGTTATCAAATTTTCCTACTTGGCCAATACTTTTCCTATCTGGCTAACAATTTTTTCCTAGGGTTTGTATACATGTAGAGGAACTATTTCTGCATTTGGTCGACATTTTTCACATTTGGCTAACAAATTTTCCTACTTGACCTCGGTTTTTTCGCTTTGACTAACAAAGTTTCCTAGTTTTTATAAGTTTGAGTGATGTATTTCGTTACTTGGTCATTATTTTCCTCTTTGAGTAACACATTTTCCTAGTTTGTCAATATCTTTCCCGTTTGGTTATCAATTTTCGTATTTTTTTTTTATGTGTTTGGTTGAGGTATTTCTGTATTTGGCCGACATTTTTTCCAGATTGGTTGACAACTTTTCCTACTTTTTATAAGTCTGGGCGAGATATTTCTCTCTTTGGGTGATATTTTCTTTTTAGATTTGGTTAACAAAGTTTCCTACTTTTCATAAGATTGAACGCTGTATTTCGTTACTTGATCAGTATTTTTCCTCTTTGACTAACACATGTTTCCTACTTTCACATTTTAGTTAACAAAGTTTCCTACTTTTCATAAGTTTAGTTTTTCGTTAGGTACCTTGTTTAGTGTTTGTGTCAGTTTTCACTGTTTGTGTCAGCAATTTTCATTGGTTGTTTCAGTTTTCATTGTGTGTGTGTGTGTGTGTGTGTGTGTGTGTGTGTGTGTGTGTGTGTGTGTGTGTGTGTGTGTGTGTGTGTGTGTGTGTGTGTGTTTAATTTGTGAGTTTCTTATTGTGTGTGTTACATTTCAACGTTTACATTTGCCTATTCTGGTTTCTTTTGTTGTGTCAGTTTGTTTTTGTGTCAATTTGGCGTTGTTTTTGTCATCAGTTTTCGTTGTTTGTTTCATTGTGTTGATGTGTCGTTTTTCATTGTTTGTGTTATTTTGTCGTGTTATGTTTATTTTTCTGTAGTTGTCTGTTACATTTTGGCGTTTATGTCATTTTTCCCCATTCTTTTTGTCAGTTTTCATTGTTTGGGTCGGTGCCTTATTATCCTATATGTTTATTTTAGTGAGTAATTTGAGGATTTAGTGATCACGTATTTGTCGACCTTGATGGAACGGACAATCGATGACCTCATAAGTTGTGTACGTTACGCTATATTCGACGCCATTTTGCCTTGTAGTTGCCTTGTCGTTGCCGTATCGTTGCTTGGTCATAATGGTCATGCACCCTTGATGGACTCAGTGTGGAGAATGAAGTTATCGATATCTCACAATGAGCCTTTTTCGCGGCCCTGAAGACACTATCAATAACTTAGCGAGCATGATAGAGTGGGGGATTATGACGTTATCACCTCTTACAGCTACAAAATACAGATATTTCAGTAACACATTACACAGCATACAACACAAACTAGTTTTGAAGTACATAGTACACAAGACACCACAACTTAGAGTAATACATAGCACACATTATACTGGTATAGTACAGAATTTCTACGTCACTTGTATGCAACAAACAACACCCAAACTCTTTTGTAACCCACTCAACCATTGGTGGAATACAAATCAACCAATCAGATTTTGTGTTAGAAAACTAGCACCCTCGACTACTATTTTCGTATATACAACTCCCACTCACGCACAGCACAGACAAATTGGTGAGGAAACGAATGCGAAGTCATTTGAGTGCTCACAATAAACAAGGAAGGGTGTGTTTTGAAGTTTGTTTAAAATAATTTCAACATGTTTTCTAATTCATCGGAAGTTAACAATCGTGTATTCTGAAATATATATGTACCAGTTGAATGTGCGAATACTCTTTCGATTTGTTCAACATACACATGACTATTGTATAAGGAGTCGCCTAGTTTATTACTCAAATGTATCCACCCAAAGACATTAATATTATTACCCGACCGGAATTGATGCCTTCATCTGAAAATATATGATCTGCTATATTCACAAAGACAGTGTATGCTTCCTCTGTTGAAATATTATTGTCTACAACAGAGTCAACACAACGGCTCATGTCTATGGATAAGATAGTCGAGTAATTTCTTCGTCTTACAAGGTGGTTCTATGTATGTCTGGACAACCTCAATAAAACGACTCTCAAGTTCGGTCATTTCATCCGAGAATGGCAACTACACAGAGGCACGGATGTACTCTCTGTAATAAATCCTTCACACGTCCCTGCTGGTTTGTTCGACATGTTGCGATTAGTCATTCGTGGGAGATGTTTTTAATTGTGCTTTATTGTGATCGTCTTTATACCAGGAAAGATACCTTAAGGCGACACGTGAAGACCGAGCATGAAACAACAACTAACAATGACCAAGATGCAACTCAGCAAGAGAAGAAGAGAACCTACCACAGACGAACAACCTACTGGTAAACGCCGGAAGTCAACTAAGCAACAAGTATCGAATGATGGAGTGTCGTATTTTACAAACAATCAGATACCGGCTAGCTTAGCTTTTCGCCTGTTAACAATAACGAGACAGTAGCTAGTTCCTTGTTGATAGTTACATACACTCAAACAGCATCATCTATTACCTTACTGAACGCAAATGAGGAAATATCATCACACATGAAATCGACTCAACAACAGTCAACCTCTAGTGCCTTACCGCGTGACGCACAATCAGCATCTGCATCAGCCTCATCATCATCAGCTAGTGAATGTCTTTCGCTGCGGGTTTTACCCATGGATGTTAAAAACATTTATATTGAAAATTGGAACACGCTTAGATCACACAGACGGTGTGGTCGTTATTTGTCTGAATGGACTTTTTTTTAACCAACCGGATTCTCATGCCACCATTGACTGGGGTTCCCGTTTATTCCCGTTCTTCAACGCCCGGACCTCTCATTTTAAAATTATCGTCAGCCTGCATACAATATTGAGGCATCGAGAGACACAAGCCCTACGCTTCTACCATGCATGTCCGAATAATTCGTCATTGTTCCCTACACCCTTTTTAGTATCCAATAGGTCTGATTTCGAGGCGTTTGTGGCAAAAGTGAATGCTGTAGATTTGTTAAATTCAGCTGGTATAGTTAGGCCAGATACAAAATTCTGTGTTGAATCAATACCCAGTATCACGTTTTATATTTACAAGTTGGCAGAGTTCCCTGTCTGATATTGTTTAGAAACCATAACCAATGCCCTCTGATCATTTGGGTGGTACATGGAGCAAGCTTTAGAAATTGTAACCGAATAGATGTTGTCTACCAATAAAAGCCATGTGAAATGTTACCAGTTTGTATATTATTATTTTTGTTGTTATTGTTTTATGTTGTGCCTAAACCACTTGACTACCTCTTACGTCATCGCTCACTTTAACCACCGTCGTTTCACTACACGTACTTTCCCTGACAATTTAAGTGGTCACTCGACACTTGACCAGTACTTGACCATTGCTTGACCAGTATTTGAACACGTCATCTACCACTTTATCCACTACCGTTTCACTACACATACTTTCCCCGATAATTTAAGTGGTCACTCGACCACCCCTTGACCACTTGACCACCCCTTGACCACTACTTGACCACTACTTGACCACCTCTTGATCATCACCACATCACAAGACGCACTCTCCTCTATAATTTAAGTGGTCACTTGACCATGTGACCACTGCTTGACCACTACTTGACCACCACTTGACCACGTCAGCGATCGTTTTAAACACCACCATGTCACTACACGTAACTTCCTCTACAATTTAAGTTGTCACTTGACCAGTTGACCACCGCTTGACCACCTCTTGACCACTGCTTGACCACCTCATGATCATCACCATATCATTACAACTACTTTCCACTAAAATTTTCCTCACTTGACCACCACTTGACCACTGCTTGACCACTGCTTGACCACTAATTTACCACCCTTTAATCATCACCATATCATTACAACTACTTTCCACTAAAATTTTCCTCACTTGACCACCACTTGACCACTGCTTGACCACTGCTTGACCACTAATTTACCACCTCACGATCATCACCATATCATTACAACTACTTTCCACTAAAATTTCGTCACTTGACCACCACTTGACCACTACTTGACCACTTGACCACTGCTTGACCACGTCATCGCACACTTTAACCACCACCACATCACTACACGTACTTTCCCCTTTAATTTAAGTGGTTACTCCACCACATGACCACCACTTGACCACCTCTTGACCATTACTTGACCACGTCATCACACACCCTTAACTATAAGCGGTCACTTACTATGTTTTTTTTTTCCCTTCTATATATATATTTTATTAACATTATTATATACCTTCTTTTGATCGTTTGTTTTCTTTATTGATGTTTCATGTCGTATTTTTTATGTCGTACCTATAATTACTTGACCACGCACGCCACCTATGATGAGTCACTAGACCACGTCACCTCTGATGAGTCACTTGACCCCGCCCACTTAAAATAATCATATCAGGAGTTATCGCCCTTTGAGGCGCAAAATCGATAAATGCTAAAAATAGATTGCAATTTGCGCCTCAAAATCGATAAATGGTTGATTTATATAAGGAATGTGCGCCTCAAAAATTCGCGTGATGGAGCCCCACTTACACTACTTAGATGGTTTCAATCTTGTTACTTTAGTTAATGTTGTGTGATTTGTACAGTATGCATCCGACTAGATGCAGCGAAATATATCAGGCAATAAATTGTGTAATATATTGTTTGTGTCTTCATTTAAATGTAAAAATAATAATCTGCTAAGTTTATGTGAAGTGTGTGTTATGAATTATGTGTTTAGAGTGTGAATGAATGTGTGTGTGTGCCTGACTGTATCCGTTTGTCCGTACGTTAATACATTAATCCGTGTTATATATATATATATATATATATATATATATATATATATATATATATATATATATATATATATATATATATATATATATATATATATATATATATATATATATATATATATATATATATATTAGCTGACCCTACCTGACCCTCCTATATCAAACATGAGTCCAGAGAATCTCAGCTCAGTGTACGAAGTCCGTAGCACCGGCGAATATCCTGAAATACTTTGGGTAGATTACTAACTCGAAATTTTGCTCGGGCAGCGCCGTTAGGTTTCTCTTTTTCGATTTCCAACTGCCAAGGGATTTTTTACATGCGCAACAATACACACGGGCGTCCGATCTCACTACCCAGAGACCAGGGGGAATTTTGTTACTAGAAGTCCACGTGAAAAAATCCCGGCCCTCACCGAAGCTTCAACCCGGGACTTCCGGCACTCTAGGAGGACACCCTAAATCGAGACACTAGGCCCCTTTTATTATTTATGTCTGTGCTATCCAGGACCTACCTCTTTTCAGTCTATGACCCTTGGCCATATCCATGCAGGGGGTGATCTCTGCAGCGACTCTCATGTACCATTTGGCTTGAAGGACCCCGTACCTGTCCGTAATTGTTGGTAGTGCAAGGATATGCCTCATGTAAACAATTGGTGTATCCATTTTGCACCATATGATTACCCACGTGGCCGCATTCTATATTCTCCAGCCTTTCAAGCTGACTCTTTGATACTATCAGCAGCCCCACAACATACTCAATGACTGAAATTATTTACTGCTGAAAGAGCATGTAAAGCGTCCTCTGCTCTATCCCGCTTGCTGCCATCGCGCTCAATGCATAAAGTCTCTTTCCAACGTTCACTCCTCCACATGATCCTTAAAAGACATACATCTGTCGAAGGTGATTCCCAAATACTTCAATTTACTCTCTCTACTGTGAGGAAGTCAATTCAATGTAAAACATAAAACATATCATCATCATCATCAAGTGCACTGCCAGCTGGCGTAGGTGTTCATGGCTCTCCACAGATCTCGGTCTTCGGTTTTCTGGATCAACTCTGCTGCTGATATTCCTCCATGCCACGGTCTCAATCCATCCAGCATCATTTCTCTTGGTCTGGCTCTGCCTCTCTTCCCCTCGATCTTTCCAGTTGGTACGATGTTATCCTATGCCTCTCTTCTCATCACATGACCGAAGAAAGATGTTTGTCTCTTTCTTATTGTTGTATATAATGTTCTAGTTTCATTAGCCTGTTTCAGGCAGTTAGTTACTCTGGCAGTCCAAGGAATTCGCAACATTCGTCTCAGGAACCACATCTCTGTTGCTTCTAATTTCTTCTTAATTTGTTCATTTACATTCCAAGATTCACTGCCATACAGCAAAACTGGTTCTACATAGCATTTCAGCACTCTCTTTCTTACATTCAGTGATAATGACTTATTGCACAAGATACTCTTCATTTTCTGAAATGCGGCTTTTGCTTGCCTTATTCTGCTCTTAATCTCTGTTGTACATCTTCCATCTGATGTTATGAATACCCTAGGTATCTAAAATTATCCTTCACGATAATGTACAAACCTGTCTAACACATTGTTTAATGAGTTGAACATTTCTCATTTGGTTGTTAATGCTTATGATTGCTGACACATGCCTGGGTCATTGACATTAAGGTCAGTGTCCGGGAGAGCAAGGGGACACATGAACAAATTCACAAGATAAAATAGGGTGGGTAATAAGTCCCCCAGAGGGGGAAAATGAGAAGACAGTGAGTGAAGGGGGAGCTGAGAAGAAGTCAGCTGGCTAGGGTAATTGCAGGGCAGACAGTTGAGCGATTAGGTAGTGTTTGTGTGTGTTGTGTGTAGAGCATTGTGAGGGCATAGAATGGTTTAAAAGACAGGGACAAACATTGACGGAGATCAGTTGATGTATGGACTCCGAGCTGATGGGGAGTTGAAGCTGAGACCGGCTGCGGGTCGGGTCGGCTTGGAGAGATGAAGCTGAGACCGGCTGCGGGTCGGGTCGTCTTGGAGAGATGAAGCTGAGACCGGCTGCGGGTCGGGTCGTCTTGGAGAGTTGAAGCTGAGACCGGCTGCTGGTCGGGTCGTCTTGGAGAGTTGAAGCTCAGACCGGCTGCGGGTCGTGTCGTCTTGGAGAGAGTTGAGTGTGGAGACTCGACCAGTGTATGTCCGCTGTCGGAGTAATTCGAATAGTCACGGAGTTAAGTAGAGAAACTCCATGCTGTGTGTTTCAATGAGTAATTCGAATAGTGACGGAGTTGAGTAGAGGACTCCGTGCCGTGTGTTTCAGTGGGAGTAATTCGAATAGTGAGGGAGTTAAGTGGACTCCGTGATGTGTGTTTCAGTGGAAGTAATTCGGAGGCGAAGGATTAAAGACTGAGCCTAATTGACAGCAGCGTGAGTGGTTGGGATTACATGTACTGTACCTGTGCCTATGCAATGTATATATATATACACTGAACGTTCCTGAGGAATAATATTGTATCCAGATGTTCAAATTAAAGTATTGTGTGCGCAGTCTGGTGTTTGATTTTGATGCATCGTGGTTAATCTGTTGTTCAACATCACATTTACAAGGACATACCCTAGACACAACCATAGCCACTCCATATGTCACTCTGTCATCATTTACTTTGTGACAATTGCCTTTCGTTGCCTATATATATATATATATATATATATATATATATATATATATATATATATATATATATATATATATATATATATATTGTATTCTAAGACTTTTAGCATCTGCCTTGTAGGTCAGAAGAACTTGAGCCTGAGGAATTTGGGGGTGGAGGGACTTGTGCACCCGGTGCTTCGTGCCCTCACACAAATCTTGGCAACTGAAGCCGTGGGGAGCCAACTTCTTCCCTGGCCATTGCCTGTGTCACCTCGGCTTGCTATGCGCCAGCAATCGTTTTCGACACTTCGTTGCCATTGTCTTTCTTCGTACCC
Organism: Cepaea nemoralis; assembly: GCA_014155875.1. Classification (NCBI taxonomy): domain Eukaryota; kingdom Metazoa; phylum Mollusca; class Gastropoda; order Stylommatophora; family Helicidae; genus Cepaea; species Cepaea nemoralis. Next base: position 346,156 of record JACEFZ010018547.1, read on the forward strand.
TGTTCATGGCACCGCACTCTGGGAAGCCGATTCTTTCTCAGGGTTCCTCGACCCCCTTCTTGCCTCTGCTGCAGAATGCGGCCCCGTCAAGACGACTACGACCATGGCATGGTGGTTGGACTTCGGCCGACATTTACCTGACTTGGCAATTTATTCCCCCCCCCCCACCTCCCCAAGCAAATTAGTCCCATTCTTAGATGCACTGCCCTGCTGGGAAGGAAGGCTATATAGTCGACACTAGACATACAATTCCTAGCTCTTAGTTGAGAGAAGTAGTAGGGGAGGCGCAAATCAGTTCTCATTTGGTGGAGCCTCCACCATTTGACCTTGACCTCGGCTGATTTCCACTCCTCCTCGGTCATGTAGTTGGGTGGGTATGTAGGGGTGATATCTAGGTCATATCTAAGGGCGGTAATTCTAAGATTTATGTTGGTTTACAAATTTTCTAGTTTTCATATGTTTGGTTGAGATATTTCTGTATTTGGCCGACATTTTTGTACCATTTGGTTGACACATTTTTCTACCTTTTATAAGTGTGGACACGGTATTTCTCCCTTTGATTGAAACATTTTCCTACTTGGCAAATATTTTTGTCCTATTTGGCTAACAATTTTCCCTAGTTTTCATAAGTGTGAACGTGATATTTCTGTATTTGGCCGACATTTTTCCCATTTGGTTAACATATTTTCCTACTTGACCTAGGATTTCCCCCTCTGGCTAACAAAGTTTCCTACTTTTCATAAGTTTGGCTGATATATTTCTGTATTTTGGCCTAACTTTTTACCATTTCTCTGACAATTTTCCTACTTTTCATAACTTTGGCTGATCTATTTATAAGTGTAGTTGAAATATTTCTCTCTTTAGATGATATTTCTTTTCACATTTGGTTAACAAATTTTCCTACTTGGCCAATATTTTTCCTATTTGGCTAACAAATTTTTCTAGTTTTCATAAGTGAGGACGAGATATTTCTGTATTTGGCCGACCTTTTTCACATTTGGGTAACAAATTTTCCTACTTGACCTAGGTTTTTCCCCTTTGGCTAACAAAGTTTCCCACTTTTCATAAGTTTGGCTGAGATATTTCTGAATTTGGCCTAACTTTGTCCCATTTGGCTGACAATTTTCCTACTTTTCATAAGTTTGGTGATCTATTTATAAGTTTAGTTGAACTATTTCTCTCTTTGGACGATATTTTCTTCACATTTGGTTAACAATGTTTCCTACTTTTCATATGTATGGCCGAGCTATTTATAAGTTTGACTGCTATTTTTTTCTATTTTGGTTAACATATTTTCTTATTTGAAAGTTGAATTGGTACATAGAAGCTGTAGTTTTGTCCAGCTGTGAAGTGTGGCACTGAGCAGACAAGATGTCAAACATATGTAATGTGTTTCTGGGGAACGTTGTAGAGTTCCTGTAGTTCCGTACAGACACACAGAGAGGTAGTGAACGTGTACATGTCTAATTTGGTACGTGATAACGTTGCTTGTTATGACAGTGGACACTGACATGACATGTTACATTCATTGCCTAAGGTTGAGTCGGGGAAGTTTGTTGTGTTCGTTTGTAATATTGTAATCTGATAACATGCGCTAGCCACTCGTCGCTGTATAGGTATGTTACGCGATAGCTGTTACAAACAGATACGTCTTCCTCGACTGGCATCGGTGATCACATCTCACATTTTTACCATTTGGTTGACACATTTTTCTACTTTTATAAGTCTGGACTAGATATTTCTCTCTTTGGATAATAATTTTACCATTTGGTTGACAAATTTTCCTACTTTTTATAAGTCTGGACGCTATATTGTTTTCTTTGGCTGATATCTTTTCCCATTTGGCTAACATATTTTCCTACTTGGTCAATATTTTTTTCCTATTTGGCTAACAAATATTCCCGGTTTTCATAAGTGTGGACGTGATATTTCTGTATTTGGCTGACGTTTTTCACATTTGGGTAACACATTTTCCTACTTGACCTTGGTTTTCCCCCTTTGGCTAACAAAGTTTCATACTTTTCATATGTGTGGGTGGAATATTTCTGTATTTGGTCTAACTTTTTCCCATTTGGCCGACAATTTTGCTACTTTTTATAAGTTTGGACGAGATATTTCTCTCTTTGGGTGATATGTTTTCTCATTTGGTTAACAAAGCTTCCTACTTTTAATAACTTTGAACGATATATTTCGTTACTTGTTCAATATTTTTCCTCTTTGACTAACACATTTTCCTACTTGGTCAATATCTTTCCCGTTTGGTTAACAATTTTCCTACTTTTTATACGTTTGGTTGAGCTATTTCTGTATTTGGCCGACATTTTTTCACATTTGGCTAACAGAATTTTCCTACTTGACGTAGGTTTTCCACTTTGGCTAACAAAGTTTCCTACTTTTCATAAGTTTGGGTGAGATATTTCTGTATTTGGCCTAACTTTTGCCAATTTGGCTGACAATTTTCCTACTTTTCATAAGTTTGGCTGATCTATTTTAAGTTTAGTTGAAATATTTCTCTCTTTGGACGATATTTTTTTCACATTTGGTTAACAATGTTTCCTACTTTTCATAAGTTTGGCCAAGATATTTATAAGTTTGACCGCTATTTTTCCCATTTTGGTTAACATATTTTCTTATTTGAATGTTGAAGTGGTACATAGAAGCTGTAGTTTTGTCTGGCTGTGAAGTGTGGCACTGAGCAGACAAGTTTGAGAACAAATATTGGTCTTGGAAATGGGTTTCTGGGGAACGAAACTAAAACCCGTATAGACACAAGGGGAGAGAATAAAGAGAGATTGAGAGATTTTAGGTTTTCATTTACCGATCTGAAATCGTATGATGTTAGTGTTCTTGCATTTATCTAGCTACTCATCCACTCACCCACCCCTTAACATCTAATTTCACTAAGCCATACCCACTACAACCAATAATACAGGTCATCTGTACTTTTTAAAGGTTTTCATTTGTACCCGTATGCTAATAGTGTATATACCACTCAACCCTCTACATATAACTAATAACCAGTATCCACCCCCTGACAACGAATAACACTATGCTGTACCCACTACAACCAACAATACCGACCATCTTTACTTTTTAAGATTTTCATTTGTAACCCGTATGATAATACTGTATATACCACTACGACCCTCTAAAGAGCACTAATAACCTCTACCCACCCTTTATCAACGAATGACACCAAGCCATACCCACAGCAACCAGTATTACCGGTCATCTTTACATTTTAAGATTTTCATTTGTAATCATATGATGATAGTGTATACGCCATTACATCCCTCTACAGATCACTAATAACCGGTATCCACCCCTTAACACCGAGTTTCACTAAGCCATACCCACAGCAACCGATAATACCGGCCATCTTTACATTTTAAGGTTTTCATTTGTAACCATATGATGATAGTGTATAGGCCATTACATCCCTATACAGATCACTAATAACAGGTATCCACCCCTTAACACCGAGTTTCACTAAGCCATACCCACAGCAACCAATAATACCGGCCATCTTTACATTTTAAGGTTTTCATTTGTAACCGTATGATGATAGTGTTAAACCACTACGACCATCTACGAATCCACTAATCAAAGCTACTCCACCCTTAACAATAAATTTCACTAAACCCATATCCACTAAAGACCGATAAATACGGCCATCATTCACATATTTAAGGTTTTCATTTGTAACCATGGTGATGATAGGTTTTACCCGAACCGCCTAGCCTACACCCCACGCGCCCACCCCCGTCGCCACCACCCCCGTACCCCGTCTTTATTTATTTGTATTTGTATTTTATTTATTTTATTTTTTTTAATAATTAATTAAAATTTTATACACCCACTAAATAGTTATCTGACCTTAGAAACACAAATCTTAGAAATATCGCCCTTAGATATGACCTAGATATCACCCCTACATACCCACCCAACTACATGACCGAGGAGTAGTGGAAATCAGCCGAGGTCAAGGTCAAATGGTGGAGGCTCCACCAAATGAGAACTGATTTGCGCCTCCCCTACTACTGAGAGATGGATTACGATGTTAGCTGCCCTGCATACCAGACAGTACGTTAACCATATCACTGTAGGGACTTGTCCCACTCTTATGTTCCTGTTGTTCCACAGCCAGCACGAGGCCTTTTCGGCTGCCTCACCAAAGTTGTTTCTGTGCCCGCGTTCTTGCTTGTCCTTTGATGACTAACTATTTTAGCAGGCTATACACGGAGTGGGAGATTAGACCTCTTACACCTACCTCTACGGCGAATAACCTGACTGTATACCTTTCCTGTCTCAGACTAGCGACCATCTCACTGTACTTCTCCATCTTGTACGTGTGCTGTTCCTCGATTCTTGAATCATACGGAGCAATCAGTGTTAGCTGTTTAGCAGACGAGGAGTGAGGTACAATGTCAGGTCGCAATCGAAACTATTGGATCACTGACGCCCCCCCCCCCCCCCACCCTCCTCCCAGTCAGCCGCGACATCGAAAAAAGATGGTAAGTCAGCAGCGCAGACAAAATTATACATATTATTATTATCAGCTCGACCGAAGTGAACAAGTTAGCAACCTTGTTGACTACTGCAGTCTTTAAATATATTCTGGTTGACACCTGAATATGTATGAAGAAGAAGTAAAAGGAGGAAGAGGATACCAGAAGTGTCTGTCCGAGCCTTAATTGTACATTCTGCTAGACTATATCCTGACCTACAATCACTCAACACTGCGCTATCCTGGCCTCAACTTGCTAAAGAAATACTGCTTTTTCCAGGGGTGCTTTCCATCATCATCATCATCATCAATTCATCATCATCATCATCATCTAATCATCATCATCATCAAGGAATAATTTGCGTTCTAGCGGCACTGGATAGTGATTAGTGTCATTCCGTGTGGTTGTACAATGTCTCTGATATCATCAATCCATTTTCTTCTTGGACGTCCTCGTGGTCTCGTCGCAGATGATCTTTGATGTAAGGCCAGTGATGGTAGTTGCTGGTGTTGCATTCTAACGATATGGCTAAACCACTTGATCTTCTGTCTTTCAATAAATGTGGCACAATGTGTTGATCCCACAGTCTGTCTGATAATAGCATTTCTTACTCGGTCTCGGATTGTTAAGTTGGCAGCTCTCCTCAGGCATCTCATTTCGCAGGTGTTGATTTTGCGAAGGTGTAATTTGGATAAAGTCCAGGTTTGAGATTGGTAGCATATGGTTGGTGTGAATATGTTGTTTATTATCTGTCGTTTTGAGGGCATGGGTATGTTTGGATGTTTCAGTAAGGGTGACAGTTGATATGTAAGTGCACTAGCTTTTTGACATCTGATTTTAATTTCTTCGTCCAATCTGCCATCTTCTGTGATCATACTTCCAAGATATTTGAATTCTTTTATTGTTTCAGAGTTGTGTTATTTATCTGTATACTTAGTGGGCCTGGCGATCTGCTAACTTGCATTACTTCGGTTTTGACTGTGTTTATACTCATATTGTATCTGCTGCAGGTTGAACTCAGATTAGTAATATGATTTTGTAGTCTGCCCTCATTGCTGTAAAACAGGCACTAATCGTCTGCAAATAGAAGTTCATTTATTCTATTTGGTCAGTTGTTTCATCTTTAAAAAAAAAAAAAATTCATTCGCAAACACATAGCATTTAGTAAATTGATTTTGTGGAATTCTGAAATAGAAAACTGAAGCTAGATGTAGTTGCAAAGATTAGATATTTTACATGTAGTTGCTAGAGTTGTTATTTCTTATCTGTCCTTTGAGGTGTTTTGAAACCTTTTGGAATTCATAACCACCTTATGCCCAGGCAAAAGAAGCAGACACCCACGTCTCTCCACAGATCTCAGTCTTTGATGTTCTGAATCGATTCTACTGCTGCCGTTCTGCCATGCCTTGTCTACCATCAAGCATCAACTGTTAAGGTCTGTCTCTGACTCTTCTGCCTTTGATCTTCCAGTTATCACGGCGTTCTCCACTGCCTTTGCTCTCATTGAATGACCAATGAACACTGTCTATGAAAGAGTCTATGAAACACTGAAAAAGTTAATTTAACTCCATTTGATTCAAGTAGTTATAAGAAAGTCATAGTTGGCTAGAACCACAAGTTAAATATGATTTGGTTACACATTTCTGCAGCTATTTACCTATATATTAATGCCGACATTGGGCACCACAGTAGCTAGTCCAATTGCATACCTGCCTGGTGCTCATACTCGCTCCGTGGTGAAGAGGTTATGGACACATTCCGTAATCCCGCACGCAGTGTTCGAAACACAGCTGTGGGTGATTTGGCAGGTGACCTCTGCACGTTTGTTTTTTTATGAAATGGTATGGGTGCCGGTCGTTTAGAAAGTAATGGCAAACAACTGAATGTAAAATTGCCCAGGAATCACGAACAGCCAAAAAATGTTGGTGTCGACTGCTGTGCCATGTAAAGGATATGCAACTAACGAGTGGTCATATGTATTTGAATCATTTTTAAGGCAGGCACTTTTGTACCCCAGTAAACTGGGCAACCAGGTCGCCTAAAATCATCATCACCATGTGCCATGCCGACAAGCATGGGCGGCCATGATTCGTCATCTCACATGATCACCAGCAGGTCTGTGTTCTTGTCGTGAATATCTTATGTGTACGCCATCCAGGTTATTATCTCTTTGCCTTTCCTTTCCTATAATTTTTTCCAGATGTCAGTAAGTTTTCTAATTTATTTCTCCTCATATCGTGCCCAAAATACCTTGACTGTGTGTTTATAATTTCTCGGATTAGCTTACAGTTTTCATGTGTTCCTTGTCGAACTTTCTCTTCTTATTCGTTTTTTCCGTCTGTCCATGAATTTTTCCTCAGACACACCATGTCTGCTGCCATTTGATATTTCTCAGCTTGTTTACTGTCCAGGTTTCACACGTACATGCAGCCAAACATGGGTCCCAGGAAATGTCCTGTGAATGAAAGAGGGCGAGCATGTTTTGGTCACATCAGCCCTAGAGTGCTAATTGGTATATACAAGTATGGGGAGAACTCACAAATCCACTTTAAGGCATGCAAAAGGGGTCCTTAACTTATTTTACCATAGACCCAATGTGCCCGTGGTGTGAAAAGGAATCATTCACTTATCTACACTAGAATAATCCATGACAATTCATGACCATGGCGATGTAATCATCTACACTGATGACTAGTGCTAAGAGGTAAATAAAGGAGGGTTTGTGGTGAAGGTTGGTAGACGGTGTTTGGTGCAGGAGAGCCTGGCATAAGATACCACACCATCTAGTCTGAGAATGGAGGTGGAGACAGTCGCGGTGGTGTTCCGCTGGCTGGAAGACAATCAGCACACACATGTCGTAATTGTAATGAACTCACAAAGTATGATGAGAAAGGTGAAGACAGACATGCAGCGGGCAGAGTGGCTTGCTTCACTTTGGAGGTCACAGGTGGCAAGCATTGCCTGGATCTTTTCTCCGGGGCATGCCGGTGTGCTGGGGAATGAACAGGCAGACAGATTGGCTGGCTCTGCAAAACTTGGTGGAGTATTGATGCATGACAAGGCAGACGTGGTTGCGGCCTTGTTGGAGAACGTGTACACCTCGGAGGAGCAGATGGATCATCATGGTCTGACAAGAATAAGGCAGAGAGGAGTGACGAGGGGGTCTGGCCGACGCTCACAGGAAAGGCGAGACGGACATATAATCAGATTGCTACTGGTACTATTAGTGTTGGAACTCTTCGCTGGCTGCTGAGGATGGGGACGGAGCGCCTTGGGAATGCCCCGAATGCTGTGATGTCGGTTCCTAGATCAATCAATGAATCAATCTCAAAATTCAGGGAAAAGGCCAGATGGACACATAATCAGACTGCTACGGGTATCATTAGCATTGGGAATCATTGCTGACTGTTGCAGATAAAGACAGAACATGTATGGGAATGTTCCAAGTACTGTCATGTTAGTTCTTGATTCAACTCAATAGAATAAAGAAACCAAGGTAATGTTAGAAAAATATACAATGTATTTACAAATAAAAGCAACATATTAGTGAAACATATCTAATTATAATACTAGCACTGGTTTATCTTTATAACAATATTGTAACTCCAGATAATATTTGATGGAAATTAAAAAGAATTTTATCAAGTTGCAGTGTAACATAACATAAGAGTTAACATTTACTTGCATAACAATTAATGTAAAATTACATTTATAAAATTTAAATAATTAAAGGATTATACTAATATTTTAAATCTTGCATTCTAAACAGTTGCAGATTGAGTAAGTAAATGAGGATAACACATTTGTGGAAAAGAATTACTTGAAAAAAAAATGTTAGGAATGTTGTCATTACTGTCATTCCGTAGTGTGTTACTTCTGAAATAGTCTGTAACATTCTTGTCACCATTGTAACAGATCAGTGTGATAATTGTGGAACCGTCTGTAATTTCTTGTCACCACTAATGTTTTAGTGATAATTGGGGAATCTTCTGTAACATTCGTCTTATTATTGTAATGTCTTAGCATGATAATTGGGGAATTGTTTGTAAACTTCTTTTCATTAATGTAATGTCTTGGTGTGATAATTGGGGAATTTTCTGCAAAATTCTTATCACCAATGTAACATCTTAATGTGAAAATTGTGGATTCTTCTGTAACATTCTTAACATATACTCAACCAAAACGGTATCAAAGAGTATATCTTCTTCCTAAAATCATAAAAAGATATATAGTTTTGGTTAAGATAATAAAAATGGTGCCAAAGAGCATATCTTCTTCCTAAATTGAAAAAAGTATATAGTTTTGATTAAGATAATACAAATGGTGTCAAAGAGTATATCTTCTTCCTAAACTAAAAAAAGTGTGTAGCTTTGGTTGAGTTAGTTGCATTTCCTTTACAGGACATCACAGTCAACGCCAACATTTTTTTTGCCTGTTTGTGATGTTTTGGTAAGTTTACGTTCAGTAGTTTGCCATTACTTTCTGAATGACCGGCACTCAAACCATTTTATAAAAACCAATACTAGGCGATCTGCTACCAAATCGCCTGCAACTGTGCTTCGAACATGGTATGTGAGATTACAAATTGTGTTCGTAACTCCTCCACCACAGAGTCGGCTTTGGTTAAGATAATTTTAAAAAAAAATAATGAAAGTGTGGTTTTCTTTAATCACTCATCAAACTTAAAAACACATGTTCTGTTTTCAAGCTTCTAATGCATAACTTCATAAATTCAACATTTGAAACAATTTCATTAACCCGTTGTCTCATAGAGCAATGCCTTATCTCTTCAGGCAAATACAGAGGTGCTCAGCCTAACAATGCAGGTTATATAAACTAGGAGCTATGGTAGCATGCTTGATAGTGCTTACTCTAGGAAGGGCAAATGTGTAGGAGAGGACTGATCACCACACTTCAGTGTTAGCATTCATGCATCTCCATAGATCTGGTGTTCTGGGTCAATTCCAGCGATGATATTCCTCCATCCCAGTCCATCCAGCATCGTTCCTCTTGGTCCATGTCTGCCTCTTCTACAGGTGATATTTTCAATTGTCACAATGTTTTCATTGATTTTTTTCTCATGATGTTTCACAATTTCTGATGTAGAACACAGTTGATTGACTTACTATAATTTACAAAGAAAGTACAAGGGGGTTTCAAATGAAAACCTTAATGTGTGAAATGTGTGATGGAAATTACAATAACCATGGCATTGTCTTGTAACCTGTCAATATTGTTAAGCATGTCAAGAGTGTTAAGCATGTGACATCATGGTACAGACAAACACGGTGATGTCCTAAGGACAGTATAGCGGTGGCCACCCTACTTTTGACATGCACCAAAGAGGAGCGGTGTTCTGTTATCCGTTTTTTTTTTAATCAGTGAAGGGGTGAAACCTATAGAAATTCATCAGTGAATGAAAGTTCAGTTGGTGAAACAAGCCTGTCTGTCCAGCAAGTGTATGAGTGGAACAGGAGTTTCAAAACGTCTAGACTTCTGTGACAGACTGTTCACAACTGGGTCAGGCACACAAGTAGTGACTCCAGAGTCAATTTTTCTACAGGAATCCAAACACTATATCGGCAGTGGAGGACTTGCATTGAATGAAGTGGTAACTATTTCAAAAAATGATACATTTGTGTTGTACTTTTTCAGAATATATTCACCAAAAAAGATGTAAGGTTTTCTCTGAAGCCCCCTCGTGTAAAGACCTACACTCTGCTCTGTATTTCTTAAAAGTAATTCTCATGGTGAAGATATGGTAAAGTTAGTGAATGTCTAAAAGTATCATTGAAACATATATGCTTATCCAATTTTTATTCTGTTGAGTAGATACACTTATAAGCTTGAGACTGCTTTGACCACTTCTGAGCTAAAAAATCTGGTTAAAAACATGTGTGCTGCAGATGGATATATTGGCTGAAAGGTGTGAATATCACAGCGTCAACATAAGCAGACACAAAACAACCAACTGCCCTTCTCCGGATGAATGAGGAGGGAGAAGATATTCCTGAGACAAACACTTGAAAAGCTATATGAAATAACATTAAAATAAATATATGGTTATGATCGCACACTTTGTCGCCAGTTTTTTAGAGCTCTTCTGACCAGATCTTCGGGAATGACAGGGAAGTGATGTTTGACTGCTTGTATAATACCATCATCTCCACCTTCAATGGCATCTGGTATCAGTTCTCCTGCAGAGATAGGTATATAGAACTCAATGACCATTTACCATGCCATGGGTTGTACTGGGTATATGGTGCCAATTCCATATTTGGTTACAGAAATAGGTAAATAGAAGTCGGTCTCCCTGGCCAAGAGGTTAATGACATTGTTCATAATCCCGTTTATCCATGTGAGGAAAACAGCAGCTATGAGAATCGGCAGCGGTTCGCGCTGCACTGGTAACTTACGGGGGGATGTAAGCCGGTCGTTCAGAAAGCAATGGCAAACTACAGAACGTAAAACTTGCCTAGTATATCAACAGCAGATGAAAAATGCTGGTGTTGACTGCAATGTCCTGTAAGGGATATGCAACATTTAAAAAAAATAGTAGTCAATGACCCTTTACCATGCCATGAGTTGTACTGGGTATATGGTGGCAGCTCCATAGTTGGATATAGAAATAGTTAAATACAAGTAAATAACTCTTTACCATGCCATGGGTTGTACTGGGTATATGGTGGCAATTCCATATTTCCGTTCCTGTGCCAGTGAATATCACGCAAAATGCTCCTCATTGCCCCACGTGAAAAGTGGAATAGACAGGAGTCTCAACAAACCAACAGCCCGCACAGACACACTGTGCATAATGCCGCCACCAGAATGCCAACACAAAAGTACTCCATGAAAAATACAGTTCATCGCCAATGGAAGCGGCAGTCACTAGAAAACCAGCAGCCACACATTACTGCATAAGGCAAACCAGTCAGTTCTGTGACCCTATGTTGATGTGACCAATATCACAATGGTTGCCTTTGCTTCCCAGAACAACTCCTAGTACCTACTTTAGGTGAGTCAACCTGGGTCAGTTCAACAAAACACTTAGATGGGAAGTAAACTATTGTTTGTCCATCAAGAATGATGATGATCATTCATTTCATTCAGTGGGGTTGAAAGTATGGAGCCATGAGTTCTAAGATGGCTGATAAGGCCTATTATGGCTCGAAATGTTCTTTGACAATGTGGACAAAGAATGCTTGAAGTTTCTGGAGGAGGATTTCCTGCAGTGGTTTTTCGGTCCTGCCTTGTCTTCACAGCTCTTGCAGTCCTGGTTGCCTCACATGTGACTGCACCCTTGTGTAATGATGCACACCACGAATTTCGGTCTGGCTGCAGTCTCCCAGGTGTCATGATGAATTCCAAAAGCATTCAGTGAGATTTTCAGTGTCTTTAAAGTGTTTCCTCTGGCCGCCTCGGGAGCGTTTACCACAACGCAACTCGCTGTAAAAAATTCGTTTAGGGAGCCTGTGATCTGGCATGCAAGTCAAGTGATCAGCCCAGCGAATCTGATTCTTCATTAGTAGAGTGTGTATACTGGGCATGGACGCCCTTTCTAGGACTTCAGTGTCTGGGATCTTGTCTTGCCATTTAATCTTCAGTAGCTTCCTTAGGCAGACTGTGTGGAAATGGTTTAATTTCCTAGCATGTCGCTGATAAACAGTCCAGGTTTCACAAGCATATAGCAATGTGGATAATATAACTGCTTTGTAGACTTTTAGCTTTGTTTGCAGGCTTATTCCAATTCTGGAAGTAAACACACAACCCCTGAGCAGCAAGCATGAAGGCCATTGAATTACAATGGCTTTCTCTGTAGGATACAAGGCTTAATAAGATACAGACAATAAAAGTGATTCCATGCAATAGTATAATGAGGTAGGGTGACCAGTTGCCTTTCATGGAGCCTTTTATTCCCTGAAAATGATAAATATTTACCAGTACACATTTTAGGAGGCTGGATCAATAGAGGTATATGAATAAAAAAATGTATCGTGCCACTGCTGGGAGCTGAGTTGAGTTGTGTTGAGTTATGAACCAGCACCACAGCACCCAGGACATTCCCATATATGCTTCGTTCTCTTCTGCAACTGCCAGTAAAAAAATCCCAATACTAATGGTACCTGTAGCAGTCTGATTATGTGTCCGTTGGGCCTTTCCTTGGAGTTTTGAGTCCACTGCTGGGGATTGAACCAAGACCAATGTCTTGATAAGCAAGTACACTAAACATTATGCTGCTGCGGCTCCCACAACATAGTCATCATCATCATCATTATCATCAATAAGCAGGTCCTTAACAGAACATCACCCTCACCGCGACCCGCTGACATTATTCTTGATTCCTGGCCAGTTCTGCCTCACACATTTTTCCTGCTCAAAGTGTCTACAATGTCCTATGTCCATATTCATGCCCAGCAACCCCTGCCTCTTGTTCTGGCAAACATGCCTTCCATCACTGTTTTCTCCAAGAACAGTGCAATGTTTAATATACTCAAAGTATTTTACAGTTTCTGAGATATGATACTGTTTATGTAGGTTAGCATGGCCGAATGGATAATATCATGTGTTCTTAAACATCCAATGTGCTGATGCCGAGGTAAGGGGTTCAACCCCTACACCGGACAGTTGACTAAAATGTTGACCTATCGTCCTTGACTTGGGGATGTAAATTACAAGTATCTCTGAAGTCGCACTGGGTTCGCCTGATGGTGAGGGACACTGTTAACAAGTAAAACTAATCCACATGCAAAATTTAGTCCATCACTACTAGAAGTATTGTGTATGGACTATGCTTGATTTCAAAGCGAGCGAGCATATAAAAAAAAAACAAGTTTATGAGCCGGTTTTCTTCGATGTTCAGATCTTATAGCATGTCAATATTTTTCTTCTTCTTGGTCCATGATATTCTAGGAACTTTTCTACAGCATACAATTAAGAAATATATCAATATCTAATACAAGGTGAAGGTCAGCTTGGCCAAAAGATCGCTTGCTCTTAAACATAGGGTATGCTGATGCTGAGATAGAGGGTTCAACCCCTACACCAATGAATTGGATTAAAATGTTGACTTCTCGTTCCTTGACTCGGGGACTGAAATTACGAAAACCTCGGAAGTCGAAGTGTGTTCTCTTGATGACGAATAACCTCTATACTCTATACCCTGAGGTAGATGACAAAAGAAATAAATGATGATAATAACTATTCTTACCATTGTCGTTCTCAATCAGTGTTTTCTCATTAATCACCATAACAGCTTTCCTGTTAGGGAAACAGATGACTCTAAAAGAGGTATGGAAAGGAGTTGCTTTAGCACTGGTGAACACCTGTCATGTAATAGAAGCAAGAGAAATTTAATGTAGCGTAGGGTGAATCTAGGGTGGAGTAATTGAATGTAAAATTGCCTGATAATTCACAAACGACCAGTAGGGGCCAGGGGTGATTGCGCCATTCTGCAAAGGACATGCAATTTAAAAAAATAATTTAATTCAATCACCATAAACAATGTAATAAATATGAATCTAATCACCATTGACAATGTAACTAGACGAATTAAGACACCAGTAACAATGAAACCAGATGAGTTAAATCATCATCATCATCTTCATGTTCCATGCTGGTAAGCGTGGGCGGTCATGTTTTGCCATCTGACTTGATCACCATCAGCTGTGTGTTCTTGATTCAACCATACAACGTGGCCAAACCATTCAGGTATTTACTTCTCTGTCTTCCCCTTGTTCTCTTTCCCTTAATCTTGCCAGATCTCACCAAGTTCTCCAATTTATTTATTCTCATAACATAGCCATAAAATTTTGAGTATGCTAATTTCTCTAATCAGTTTACGGTTTTCATTTGTTTCCTGCAGTACTTGATCATTGGTTTTTCTGTCTGCCCATGATATTCTTTTCATTTTCCCCAGAAACTACATTTCCACAGCCATCAGATGTTTTTCAGCTTGTCTGCTCATTGTCCACAGCTCACATCCATACAAAAGTACAGGTCCTATGTAGCACTTCAAGACTCTTTTTCTCATTGCAAATGACATCTTTTTATTGATCAGTATGTTTTCCATCTTGCAAAAGGCTCCCTTCACCATGGAGATTCTTGTTCTAATCTCTTCAAGGCATCTCCCATCAAAGTTATGACTGTTCTGAGATAATTGTGCCAATTCATTTGGTTAAGAATTTTCCCATTTACCTGTATATTACATTGTGGTATTTCCTTTTTCTTAGTGACGACCATAATCTGTGTCTTCTTACAATTTAATTCTAACCCAGTTGTTCACTGTGTGCAACAACCAGCATCTACTATATGTTGCAGATCCTGCTCATTGTCTGCAATCAATACTGTATCATCAGCATATTTAATGTTATTGATGGGACGGCCCCCTATCACTACTGAATTAAATCACCAGTGACAATGTAAGCACATGAATAAAATCACTAGTGACAATATAACCACATGAATTAAATCACTAGTGACAATATACAGTTAGTTTCACATCCTTTACAGGACGTCACAGTTAACCGTAGCATATTTTGGCTGTTTGTGAATTCTTGGCAAGTTTACATTTTGTAGTTTGCCATTGCTTTCTGAATGACAGGTACTCACACCTTTGTATAAAACCCAGCCCAAGGCTGGTCTGCTTCCAAATCGCCCACACCTGGGTTTCGAACACGGTACGTTGGATTCTTGGTCATCATCTAGCACTATAGCTTGACCCTCTTGGACTGTAGACACACAACAGAGGCTGACTGGGCATCATTCTCACAAACTGCCTGAGCTCCTTTATTTATTTGTTCTCTCTCTATATATATTCAATATATTTAATACAGGGTATGGTACATATGGTATTTCTAATATATAATTTGACAAGATTCACGTAGGACAGTAACATTGCATAGATTATTCTATACAACAAACTGCCGAATGGAACAAACGAAAAGAAGCAGGAGCTAAATATTCCTAATTGTTTGCATTTCATAATTTAAATCATAGTCTATAGTAATTTTGTAATTATGTCACGACTTCTATAAAGAAGACTCCATATAATTAACTACCAGAATGGAGGTAAGCATGGCTGAATGGAAAAGAATGCGTGTTCTTAAACATCCGGTGGACTAATGCTGAGGTATGGGGTTCAACCCCTACACTAGACAGTTGGACTAAAATGTTGAACTATCGTCCTTGACTTGGGAACGCAAATTAAAGTACCTCTGAAGTCAGAGTGGGACACTGTTAATCGGGAAAGCTAATACGTATGCAAAATTCAGTCCAGCACTACTAGAAGTAGTGTGTATGGACTATGCTTGAGTTCAAAAGGGAGTGAGCGGGAAAAAAAAAACTACCAGAATGATCTACAAGTCTTTTTGCAAAGATATTTCTATGTGACTGATTGCAGCAAGTGATTTTATTAACATTGTTAAATTACCTGTTCAAATGGTGGGTAAAATTCCTCTACAGTTGTTGGTACCTTCGGGATCAGCTGCGTAGAATCGTCTCCAGCCATCGAGAACAAAGTTGAGTCCATCCTCTGAGCTCGGACCCTGACTCTTCACAAGATCCCCTTTTCTGTGCATGCGAAGGATCTTGCCTCGATGTTTGATGTACTTGTATTCAATGAATGAGTCAGTGAATGCAGGGGACTCATGTTCAAAGTCCAGACTAACAGCTCTGAATGTTGGAAAACCAAAGCCAACTTCTATAAGAAACTTATCACCGCTCTTCTCAACATCTTCTATGTAAACAACAACATGGTTGTCAGGGAATATCACAGACGAGGTGCAGGTTCCGTGGGCAATGGTTGCTTTGAAACCAACAGCCTTCAACAGGAAGTATGCCGAGATATTTAAATTAAAACACAGTCCACCAATGCCAGACATGAGGTCAGCTTTGATTTCATCCAGGGAAGGTCTATGTCTGAAACCAGTAATAAATTACTGAATAAATTACCTAATAGATTACTTAACAATTTACCCAATAAATTACTTGATAATTTACCTAATAAATTACTTAAATTCAGATTAAACAACATAATAGTAATTTTTCATAATTTTTGTTGATAATCCATACTTCAGAGTTGTAGAGTACTAGTGACCATATACATTTATACAAAATAATTTGTCTGAAATGGACATTTACTCATTTTGATGTCAATAATATCTGCTTTTTATCTGAATGTTTTTTTCCCATTTATAGATATTAACTTTAAAGTAGCTATCACAACCTATAGTTTCCACTCTTCATTGGCCCAAACAAGAAAGCCAAGGAAACTTGTTTGATGCTTTGTACAATCACTAGTGTAAGTAATTTTCAGGACTTTTGTTATTGCCAAAGTATATGCCTTATGAATATTGATCTCCAAACCATATAGTTTAGCCGACTGGTGTAGCTATGACTCAGATAAGATCAGTTCAGTTGCCATCTTCACAGTGAAACTGCCTGCAAATGACCCCCAATATTCTGTATCTCTTTGTTCTATGCCGGCTCTGTGGTGAAGGGGTTACAAATGCATACTGCATTCAGAACACAGCTGCGGGCAATTTGGAAGCAGACCGCCTTGTGATGGTTTCCATACAATGGTATGAGTGGTGGCAATTCAGAAAGCAATGGCAAACTATTGAACCCTGGGATCACAAACAGCCCAAAAATTTGGGGGCTTACTGTAACGTCCTGTAAAGGATATGCAACTAACTTTGTTCTATTTCTAGTATGTCTTTCAATGTTACCGATGTGATTTAAATTGTTGTCTTCCTCTTAGACATTTACCTTCCAACTTACTCCAGGCAGGGTCTACAGGCTTTATGTGTTCTTGAAATATTTTATATGTCAAATATAATTTCATTTAGTATATCTCTTTTCTTATTCAAACTTATTATTTCAAAATTATTATTTTCTTAAAACAAAGACACCCTTTTTAAAATCATAAGGTGTATTGAGTATAAAGTGCTAGTCCCACATTGTTATGGACCAACTGTTATTTTGCTAGTGATGCGGTCAATATAGGGTGTATATTTAATGACTGTGCGTGTTTGAAAATATTGCCGGTCCAAGTTTTGTATTCACCCTTTGTAAAGTTTATGCAACATAATAGGTAAATACAAAACTTGGACCTGCAATATTTTCAAACACTGCACAGTCATTAAAAATATATCCTGTATAATGCTAGCTGCCTTTACTTTCCTCCCTGGCATCTTGCCGTCTACACAGACACTAGTTTATTATATTCTGCTTCTAACAAGGCATAACAACTACAACCCATGGAGGCAGCGAATGTTATAAGTCTCCATAGCACAAAGCCTGGGCTAAATTGTAGAGACCACATGTTGCCCATGCAGCATGATCCCTCTCTTGGCCTGCCTAGTTTACTCCAGAGGAAAGGGAACACCAATAAATGTGGACCAAGGCAAGTTGCAGAAGCTACTGGATCAGCAAAGCAATGCTCTAAATATCTGCCTGTTGGACTAATTCCAGAACATATATACGAGGGGACATCACATGAAAACCTTAAAAGTGTGATAGAAATTACAATAACCATGCCATTGTCTTGTAACCTGTCAATATTGTTGTTAAGGATGTCAAGAGTGTTGAGTACATGACATCACAGTGCAGACAAACAATGATGCCTTAAGGACTGTTTAAAAATGACCACCCCACTTTTGACATGCACCATAGAGGAGCAACTCAAACGCAGTGGTTACTACATCGAAAAATTATAAATTTATTCTGTACTTCTTGAAAATATATTCACCAAAACAAAAAACATTTAAGGTTTTGATTTGCAGCCCCCTCATAGTCTACTAGGCTGAGCCTACATGGGAATCCAAGTGAATTACAAAAATCCCTGCCGTGATGGTGATTTGAACACATGATTACTGGATTGGAAGGCAAGTGCAAACCACTGCAACACCACAGCTTCCGCTTACCTCTTTTTTAGGGCTTCTATATTTGTTATTGTCCTTTCACAATATTTTTCCAAATTTATAAGCGTGTTTGTGTATGTGCACATATGTATATAAACATATAATTAATGTAAACATCAATTATATGTATATAAACATATAATTAATGTAAACATCAATAAAATAAACACTGCTATCTCACCTTTTTTCTGGAACCTCACACAGAAGTTTCAGATTCTGGAACAGCAAATGAGTTTGAATATTTGTTGCAATTTCATCAAGTAAATTTCTGCGATCACTCTTTAACCTCAGCTCAACATTGGAAATGTCTAAGTTTTCTGTTAGGAATTTCACAGCCTCTTCTCTTGTAAACATATCCATGGTAGTCATAGATAAAGATACAGTCAAGGATGAACTTTCGGCCAATCACAGATCCTTAGAATTAAGCTTTCTCGTCAGATCTGTGTATAAAAAATGTGAAAAGTATTTGATTAGATAGTGCAATGAATGAATACCCAAAAAATGAGAAGTATACAGTGAGCCTTAACATGATTGAAAGTAACAAAATGGACGTTGCGACAACAGCCTTAGCAAAGAATAAACAAACACAAACCAACACAACTGCATGAAAAACACTACATAAAAATATAAATAAAAGTTACTTATCTTTCAAATGATCAGCGTATATGATTATAATGGAGTTCTTGATTAGATAACAAATATTAATGAAAGAAAAATAGCACCCAAAAAAAACCTGACACAAGAAAGAAAAAGTCCTCATAACAGTTAATAGCAGGTAAAGTCCAGAGGATAACCTAAGCAATTACCTTCCACCTATCAGTGGACAGAAAAGACTGAAAATATAAGACAAAGAATAGAAAAAGCAAATGTAAAAAATGGAAGCACATCAACCAGTGTACTAAATTAATTTATATTCAGATTTGTGTGTGTGATCGTCCGCTCGCTTTGAACTCAAGAGTAGTCCATGTACGTGCTACTTCTTTTAGTGCACTGGGCTGATTTTTACGTGCGGATTAGCTTTCCCAATTACCAGTGTCCCTCATCATCAAGTGATCACAGAGGTACTTGTAATTTACATCCCCAAGTCAAGGACAAGAAGTCAAAATTTTAGTCCAACTAACTGTGTAGGGGTTGAACCCGCTACCTCGGCATCAGCACACCGGAAGTTGATGAATAAGTGCTATTTTCCAATCGGCCATGCTGACATAACATAGAAATAATAATTAATGTTTAAATGTTACACTATCTGGTCAACTGCAGTGACCAGACATCTAAAATGAACCATTGCTGCCAGTAAATTACTGGTCACCTATTTTTGAACCTAAATGTGCAGAATATGGACACACAGCAAACCATGTTGCAGTCAACCCCAGCATTTCTGGCTGTTTATGATTTCTTGGCAAGTTTATGTCCAGTAGTTTGCTATTGCTTTCTGAACGACCAACATTCATACTATTGTATGAAAACCAGTGCAAGGTGGTCAGCTTCCAAATTGCCCAGAGCTTATAACCACTTTGCCACAACTCCAGCAAACAATGACTAACTAACAAAACAATAGAAATATATCCATATCACCTTGACTAGACTATTTTAATATTTAGTAAATAGATAGTTTTAACTATGAATAGATTTTGTTAAGTTTAACTTCAACTGGCAAGTACATTATACTATCGTGCAAGTTAATCATTATTCTTCAAAGCACCTGCAATTAATCAATCAATTAATGATTAATAGATGCAGTATTAAACAAAAAGAAGGTTTGGACCAAACAAAAATTGGTGGTGAACTGAAAAACTGGGAAGTAGGGGTGTGTCACAATTGTGACTTAAAAGTTGTTAATATAGAAGCAGATATTATGTTATATTATATATCAAATTAAAGGAGGTTGCATAGGTAAAACAACAGTATATAAATGCATGGCAGATATGGGAAGTCACTTAAGACGGTGATTAATAATCCCATGGCACTTAATGATACAAGTATCAATCCATTACTTGTATGAAACAAATAATAGAATACTTCAACATTATGTATGAAATAACAAAATAAAGTTTAAAGCCTTTTGTAAATGAGCAATATATACTAATTATAACCATTATAACCTAAAGGATTGAATAGAATAGTAATACTAAGATAAATCACCTCAATACTTCAACAAATACAACTTCATTGCCTGTTATTATAAGTAATAAGCTAACCAGACAATTTGGCAAGTGCATGGACTATGGACTGACTCGTTGAAGTGTATATAATAATATAACATCAGTTGGGATTCATATTCTTCTTTCTTTCTTATTAATTATTTTGAAAGAATATCTTGCTAATCATGTTAATAATTAATCGACGATACTACTATCGTTTTTCAACTTTTACATTCATTAATCATTAGCATTAGTATAGTCATTATTTAATATTTAATATTTATTTTATCATTATCAAATATGTATACATGATAATATTATAATCTGTACAATTAATTATACACTTATCAAGAGCTGTTTGTTGAACTATTAACTAAATTTTTAAAATCAAAGATATATTTGTGATAAGAAAGAAAGTACGACAACATTTTCTACCGGAGATGTCATTATTCCGCACTTCTTTCGTCAAAGATCTGACAGAACTGCGGTCCACTTTCGGCGTTTTCCCGAAAATGTGTTGTGTTGTGTAGCTTTGTCTTGTACCTTTCATAATAGACTGGGTGTTGTATGTTGGAAGTGGATTATGCTATTATTGTGTTATTATATACACAAATAATATATACCATATCATCATCATCATCATCATCATCATCATCATCATCATCATCAAGTGCCCTGCCAGGTGGCATCATAAGCGTTCATGGCTCTCCACAGATCTCGGTCTTTGGTGTTCTGGATCAACTCTCCTGATGATATTACTCCATGCCACCAACTCTGTCCGTCCAGCATCATTTCTCTTTGTCTGCCTCTGCCTATCTTCCCCTTGATATTTCCATTTGTCACGATGTTCTCCAGTCCCTCTCTTCTCATCACATAACGAAAGAAAGCCGTTTGGCTGTTTCTTCTTCTTCTCCTTTTTTTTTCCATATCCCTTACAGGACGTTGCAGTCAACATCATAATTTTTCAGTTGATGTACTAGGCAAGATTACGCTCAATAGTTTGCCATTGCTTTCTGAGCGACCGGCTCACATACCCCTAAGTTACCAACGCGGCGAGAACCGCTACCGATTCTCGCGCAGGTTACGTTATTCACGAGACTATACGGGATTACGGAGAAATCCCTAGGCCAGGGAGACAGGACTTTGTTATTAGTGTATATAATGTTCTAGTTTCATTAGCCTCTTTCAGACATTCGTTGTTAGTTATTCTGGCAATCCAAGGAATCCGCAACATAAAAAAGATACCATTTACTAACTATAAATAATAATTATAACCCAGAAGTGTGCAACAAAATAAGTTGGCACCCTTCCGACAGACGGGTCTAAATAGTTCTGCAGTGAATAAGTTAGGGTTTAGGGTTAGGGTTAGTGTTAGTTATATAAAATTATTCACTGCAGAACTATTTAGACCCGTCTGTCGGAAGAGTGCCAAATAAGTTAAATAACTAAGATACATTACCATTATACTTCATCATCAATCACAACTTCACCGAAGTATTTATTTCTAATGGCCGGAGGTGTTGGTCTCGCAATACAAATACAAGCACAACGCCGTATGGCTGTGTAATAATATCTTCGTGGATTAAGATTGCTGAAATCGGTCGCATGGACGGGAAGTCGCCATCCACGATCAGTTCCATTGTGGCGAAAAAGGAAGCAATAAAGGATGCTAATGACAATGTAGCGACAGGAATGACTGTGTTAACGAAACAGGGATCCAAACAAATGAAAATGACGATTAGTTATTATTAATTTGGATAAATCAAAACCAGTTATATGGTGATTCTGTTCCGGAGGCAATCATATGACCATGATATGTGAAAAGGCCAGACTGTTGTATGCCGATCTAATTAAGAAAATGCCTGGGAGTGCTAGTGTAATTAGCAGAGATGGTTTAAAAAAATTCAAGAGGCGCACTTGCACACAGAGGTGCCAGTTCGGAGAAGTCTGGGACCGAAAAATAGTATTAAACACGATATTTATTCTCTATAAAATGTATTTTTTGTATGTAATTTTTTGGGGAGTTTCTAGAACGAATTAATTGGATTTACATTGATTCATATGAAAATAATTGCCTCGGTTTTCGTCGGTTTCGGATTTCGTCGATGTTTTCGGACGGATTATCGACGAAAACCGAGGTTTTACTGTATTTCTAGTGCACTGGACTGATTTTTGTATGTGGGTTAGCTGTCCCTATTTCCAGTGTCCCTCGCTATCAGGCGAACACACACAGACGCCTGAGGTACTTGTAATTTACATCCCCAAGTCAAGGACGAGAAGTTAAAATTTTTTTCCAACTGACCGGTGTAGGGGGTTGAACCCGCTACCTCTGCATCAGCACACCGGCAGTATAAGAGTGAGCGTTCTTATCCATTCGGCCATATTAACCTCCTAACAAGCAACTAACTTTAACTTTAACCTTCAGTCAGAGGACTACGCTGAAGTTCAAAGCGAGTGAACAAAAAAAAAACAAAAACAACTTCGGTCAATTTTACAAAGAGTAGATAATCCAGTATTACTCAACCTAACTACTTATTTATGTTGCCTCCCCTAACTAGTGTAATAAAACATTTTTTATTTTTGTTCGCGTATCCTTTACAGGACATCGCTGTCAACATCAGCATCTTTCAGCTGATTGTTTATTTCTTGGCGATATTACGCTCAGTAGTTTGCTTTCTGAGCGACCGGCTCACATACCCCGTAAGCATTATCGATTTAAATTCCCCTGTCTTGGTTTCTAAGATGTAAGAACCGACATCATAGTAATCCGGTCCCTTAGCAAATGTCACAGATACTGATAATTCCATAAGACACTGGTTGTAAACACGTCGGTTACACCGTGACATACGTCTTGGGTTGCCGGATCTTGTAACCGAGAAACCGGGTCGTTTATCTTAGAATCAAAGATGCTACTGAAATTAATATTGTCACTTATCATCTTGTGCCACGCAAAACGACAAGAGCGTTCATGTCTTACCACAGATCACTGTCCTTGCTGTTCCTGATAAACTATATTGATACGAGTAATATTCCTGCATGCTGTCGTCTCAGAACACCCACCATAATTTCCCTCTGGCAGTCTCTGCCTCTTCCCTTCCTGATCTTTCGAGTCCACCCGATTTTTCCCCCATGCATTGTTTCTCCTTATTTGACCAATGAACGTTGTTTGTACCTATCTTATAGTTGTATATAATGTTTTACATTCACTATCCTTTTGTCGCAGTGAATCTTGGAATGCAAATAAACAAATTAGGAAAAACTTGGAAGCAATAGAAATGTGATTAATTCGACGAATGTTGCGAATTCCTTGGACTGCCAGAATAACTCACGATTGCCTGAGAGAGGCTAGTGAAACGTCGCAGTCAACCCCAGCATTTTTGGTTGTTTTTTATTTTTAGGTAAGTTTTAAATCCTGTAGTTTGCCTTTACTTTCTGAACGACCGGCACCAATACCATTGTATGAAAACAAATACAAGGCGGTCTGCGTCAAATCGCCCGCTGCTGTGTTCTTGAACGACCGGCACCCATACCATTGTATGAAAACCAATGCAAAGCGATCTGCTGCCAAATTGCTTGCAGCTGTGTTTCAAACGCGGTATGCGAGATTATGAATTGCATTAGTAAGCCCATCGCCACAGAGCCCGGATATAGATTGTAGCCTATACATTTATAGACCAATCGCCATTCGATAGGTGTGGTCAACACCACTTCCCCCTCACACACACACACACACACACACACACACACACACACACACACACACACACACACACACACACATATATTAAGTGGACTGCAATTTGAAAACTATTGTCCCTAGGAACTGTCCATAGCATCACATTTAGGCTGGGTCGACCTGGCAGCGCAGGTAAATTATTACAAATCGGTCTCGGTAGAGATTGGAACACTTGTCCGTCGGGCCGGCAGGCAAGCATGTTAGCCACGGAGCCACCGCGATTCCCGTACTATAATTAAGTTAGCTGTAGTTTTTCAGATCTCGGTGAAGTGTTCCGTGTTTCTGTCAGATTATCTGCTTCCGTTGTTTAGTCGCTGATAACGATTTCAAAGAACATGTTCTATTTGTACCTTTGCCCTTTTTCTCGTTGCTGGGGTAGCGTGATGGCTACTCCACTTTCCTGCTGGCACTGGGATCTTGTGTTCGAACCCTCTTCGAGTCTCTGATTTTTTTTCAGTGACCCAGGTTCCCAGGTAGATCGAGCCTACAATGGGTATCAATACATATCAACTCTTATGGGCAAAATGTGATCGGGGCTCTTTGGGATCGTGAAGAACCGATAGATTATCACGGCCTGGAGAGAATGGTGCTGCAGGGAGTGATACTCAAGACTACTCAAGTCTACTCAAGACTACTCAAGTCTACTCAAGACTACTCAAAACTACTCAGGACTAAAGGCCTGACGAACATATAATCAAACTGCTACTGGTACTTTAGTATTAGGTTGGGACTCTTCGCTGGCTATTGCAGATGGGGACGGAGCACGTATGGGAATGCCCCGAGTGCTGTGATGTTGGTTCTTGAATCAACTCAGCTCAACTCTTATGAATAAAGCCGTAAAGCGGTGGACATGTAAACAATATACAATAAGACGAAGTAATGCAGCTTTACAGAACACATTTACGGAAAACACAGGACATTATGGTGACTAGCATTCTTCAGCAAACAAACATACAAAACACGGTATCAGGACACGAGTAAGACACTACAGTGACTAGATTACGACATAATAACTGAATGAGAAGAATGGAAAGATTTAAAAATAAATTAAAACAGTGAAAAGAAAGTGGGAAAAAAATGAACAAAATGTGGTACTTATCTGCGAATCCCAGGTTGTTAAAATAACACGAATCTTCGGGTTGATACTCTTATATAAACAGCCGCAAGAGTCTGTCAAATGAAGTAGACCATGTTTTATAGACCGTGCTCCTTGGCGAATCGGTTACGCACGCAGTTCGTAATCCCATAAACCAGCGTCCGAAACACAGCTGGATGAGATTTGGCAGCAGATAGTTTTACGTTGGTTTTTTTTATGAAATGGTATGGGTGCCGATAGTTCAGAAAGCAATGGCAAACTACTGAACGCAAACTTGTCAAGAGATTACAACAATAATAATTCTGGTGTTTACTGCGACGTCCTGTAAAGGCTATGCAACTAAATTTTTTAAATATGTATCTAGAATTTGGTGCTAGACATAGTTTTATAGGGGCAGTGAGGAGCATTGTGTGTGATATTCACTGGCACGGGGCATAATGGGGCGACCCTGTGCCGCGATGTTGGAACCGCGACTGACTGACTGATTATATTTTATTATAGATCAAAGGACACCCCAAGGGTGATGTAATCAACATCACACCGACCTCCTTCACTTCCAAGATATGCTCTGGTACCAGTTTTTGACTGGGTTGGTCTGAGAGCCCAGGTAGCTTTAACTGATTCAGTGCCAAGCAAAACGTAGGTTTGGACTTAACAAAAATGGATGGCGGAAAATCGGAAGTAGGTGTGAAGTAGGGGTGCGACACAGTTGTGAATTAAAAGATGTTAAACTGGTAACAGGTTATTTTATATATAGTACATTACAGAGGTTGCATAAGGAAAACTACTGTATATAAGCCAATGGCAAATACGGAAGTCGCCAAGACGATCAGTCATCCCATGGCACTTAATTAAACATCCGCCTTGTTCCATATTCGAACCCAAGACGGTCCTGCAAAAACGTGTCTAGCTACCTCGTGTCCCATATTATATCCTTTATTCATATTTCTTACCGGCGCTGAAGTAGTCAACCCTATGTCTACTTGCCTATGCGACGAAACATGTCAATGGCCTCAATTCGATGTTATAATTGCCCGTTCATTGTCCACACTTGTGTGTTATGTAGGAGTGTTGTGTGTGTACATCTGACAGGAAGTACACAATATAATGATGGTCGATGCGTGTAGTGCAGTGACAGGCATGCTATTGATCTTGCGCAACAAAAATGAACATAACGCAATATTCCAAGCTGAAGCTTCTATGAAGCATTGTATTGTGTTGTATTGTATTGTATTGTATTGTATTGTATTGTATTGTATTATAGTGTAGTGTAGTGCAGTGTGGTGTAGTGTGTTGTATTGTATTGTACTGTGGTGTATTGTATTGTATTGTATTGTATTGTATTGTATTGCTCATCTCATCTCATCTCATCTCATCATGTTCCTCTTGTACCTTGGCGGTGTCGAGGTGAAGTATAAATAGCGGGAGTGTGCCCGCTTATGGGCTTCATGTATCGATATATATTGTATTGCGTTGTGTTGTATTCCATTGTTTTGTACCGTATTCTGTATAGTATTGTAACTACCTTGAAATGAAGAGACTGACAGATGAACAAAGGAAGGTGGAAGACTACCTTAGCCTGACAAAGACATAACCTATGAAGAGGCCAAGAGACTGAAAAGAGAAGCATCTATAGAACACATTGGGAATCATAGCATCCAAGCCCCCAGAAAATATGACGAATACAGTATTACAAATTCCACAGAAGAGAACAAGTAACAGTCTGCACAGGACACAACAGACTGAAATACCACACATTTAGTAATCTACAGATAAGAGAATGTAACCATGGAACTGATAAAACGACAGCTATAAACATTATTTTTTGCAAGTTTGTTCAACATAAGCAGAACAGAGAAAACTATTTGAGCCTATACCTGTTCCATGATACGAAAAACATTATGGTGATATCAACAACTTCAAGTTGACTGCTGCTTTCTTTAAATATATTCAGGTTGGCATCTAAATGTTGAAGAAGAAGAAGGAGGAGGAGGAGGAGGAGGAGGAGGAGGAGGAGGAGGAGGAGGAGGAGGGATGTAGGGGAGGAGCAGGAGAAAGAGGTGGAATAATAATAATAATAATAATAATAATAATAATAACAACAATAACAATAATCAAAACAATGTATTCCCGTAGTGAATTTGAATAACGAAGACACAAACCAGAGATTGTATGATTAATTGTTATTTTTTTTTTTTTTTACTAACTTCGGCTGACTTTTTAAAAGATGTCAATTGCAACGAGAAACAGAATGAAGTGTTACATAGAACCTGTACTTTTGTATTAATATGAAACGTGGACAATGAACAGACCAACTGAAAAACATTTAATGGCATTGAAAATGTGATTTATGAGAAAAATGCAAAGAATATTATGGGCAGACAGAAAAACCAATGAGCATGTCCTACAAGACGCAGATGAAAACCGTAAGCTGATTGGAGAGATCTTGGTGACAACTGGCAAGATTGAGGGGAAAAGAACAAGAGAAAGGCACATAAGTACATATCTAGATGGAATGGTCACGTGGTATGGTCGAGACAAGAGCACAGAGCTTATCCACGACTCTGGTGAAATGGCGAAATATGATCGATCACGCTTATCGGCAGGGCACATGATGATTATGATGATGATGATGATGATGATGATGATGATGATGATGATGATGAGACTTAAAAATATTACGTTATCCTAGAGCTTTCTTATTTGTCTTTTCTTTTTGTTTTTTAACCAAGAAAGTGGCCCTGGTCTTCTGAAGTTAAAGTTAAAGTTAGTTGCATGTCCTTTACAGGACGTAGCAGTCACTCTAGCATTTGATTTAACTGTTCGTGATTCCTGGGCAAGCTTACGTTCAGTAGTTTGCAATTGTTTTCTGAACGGTCAGCACTCATACCATTGTATGGAAATCAACGCAAGCGGTCTGCTGCAAAATCGCCCTCAGCTGTGTTTCGTATGGTTTGAGATTTATAGCTTAGGACACAGGTAGCCGCACTATAAATCTTTCTTTGAAACAAAGTACTTTGCATATGTCGGCGTTTGTAGCTTAGGAGATGGATAGCTATACATCCGTGTTTAAAACACAGTACTTTACTTATGTCGGTTTACTTACTTTACTTCCAGCCAGCGGAACACCGCCATTATTTTCCTCACTTCCATGCTCAGACTAGACATTTGTAACTTAGGAGACAGGTGAACGCAGTTTCAAAATACCCCGTCATGCCGAGCGGAGGGTTAAAAATCGGGCCGCAGGCGTTTTGTATTTTTTAAAAAAAAATTCGCATATCCTTTACAGGACATCGCTGTCAACAGCAGCATCTTTCAGCTGTCTGTTGATTTCTTGGCAAGATTACGCTCAGTAGTTTGCCATTGCTTTCTGAGTGGCCGGCTCAGTGTCCCGCAAGTCACCAGCGGGGGACGAACCGCTCCCAGCTCGCTCCCGCTACGAGACTCAGCGTGACAAACGGGATTACGGAGAAAGTGTTGTAACCCCTCAGCCAGAGAGACCGGCCGTTTTGTATTGTACACGGGTCGATTTGCGATGATATCAATAGTATGAACTGTCGGCTTTTCAGAAAGCAATGGCAAACTACTGAACGCTAAATAGCCTGGTGAATTACAAAGTCAACAGGGGCAAGGGGTGACAGGAACTTTCTGCAAAGGGCGGGTAATTTTATTATTATATTTTACTATAATATGAAATGTTAGTGTTATAAACTCTCCGCTGCGGAGCAAGCTTGACAAGGGACCTCTGATCATCAGAAGTTGTTCTCCTTCCTAGAATGTTCCGGCCCTTTAGCTTCCTGGCACTCTCTGGGGAGAGCCTACCCGGGCCATGACTCCGACTGTCTTTCTCCTGCAATGCATTCGCACCCTGTACCCTGTATATCCGCTACAGGACGTCGCAGTCAATCCCATAATTTTTGGCTGTTTGTGATCTCTTGGCCAGTTTACGTTCAGTAATTTGCCATTGCTTTCTGAACGACCGGCACCCATACCATTTCGTGAAAAACAAACGCAACGCGGTCTGCAGCCAAATCGCGCGCAGCTGTGTTTCGAACGCGGGTATGCGGGATCACGAACCGCGCCCGTAAACTCTTAGCCACCGAGCCGGCAATGGCAAACTACTGAACGTAAAATAGCTCAGTGAATTACAAAGTCAGTAGGGGTAAGGGTTGACTGCAACACCCTGCAAAAAAAAACTTTAAAATTGTATTATTACTATTTTTACTATACATATTTTTTAAAATAATTGTTTTTGCGCTCCCTCGTTTTGAACTCAAGCGTAGTCCGTACACAATTCTTATAGTTGTGATAGACTGAATTTTGCCTGTAGATTAGCTTTCCCTATTAATAGTGCCCCTCGCCATCTAGCGAACTCATTCTGACTTCAGAGGTACTTGTAATTTACGTCCCCAAGTCAAGAATGATAGGTCAACATTTTAGTCCAGCTGTCCGGTGTAGGGGTTGAACCCCTTACCTCGGCATTAGCACACCGGATGTTTAAGAACACGCGTTCTGATCTATTCGGCCATGCTAACCTACACCTTCATTTATATAATTCTGACACATGTTGGAAGTATATTATAATGACTGTACACTTTATATTCTAACACAGAACTTGGTCATACCGTGTTGCACACGTAACCTCTGTGTTAGACCACTTTCCATATCTTATCTCGTCTGTTTGTGATGTTGTAAACTGACCCTTGCATGTGTGACAGGTTTTATTTTATCATCCGTGTTTACTCAGTAAACCAAATTCAATTGAATTTTATTTTGTTACTTTTTGCGACCGTGTTTTGCCCTCTTTCAGTTACACGTAGAAGAGTAAGATCGAAAAAAAAAAAAACATCAACGCAAGATGGCTCACTATACAAGTACAAGAAGAAGAAGAAGAAGAAGAAGAAGAAGAAGAAGAAGAAGAAGAAGAAGAAGAAGAAGAAGAAGAAGAAGAAGAAGAAGAAGAAGAAGAAGAATACCTGTCGTTGCATCCCTTGGAACCAGCGGTGTAACGAAACTTGAAAGTTAGAGGGAGGAAGTATATAAACTCAAGGTGTACGCCCATGATGGCGTTTATTGCACAAATGAACTGTGTGCTTCTGAAAAAAGCACACGGGCAGCGGCCGTTCCCATTGAACCCCCCTCCCGCTTCCCACCTCCCTTTTCCACGCCATAGTTACGCCACTGTATGTAATCATTACTCTATGTTAGGAAATTTCATAGTATTGGGAAAATAGAGGACTCTCACACAGATGGTCTTCGCAGTGTGCAAAGTCTTGGCATTAAACATGTTCACAATTAATACCTCTGATACATAAAGATCTTCCATGTGGATTGGGAAGTCAAGGGGAAATCTCAACATTATCTTTCGAATACACAAATTTTAGTGTGATTGTGCCGTCTTCAGAAAAAGAAATTTCCGAGGAATCCTTGTATTAAGTATTATACATAGGACAACAGGATCAGCAAATCTTTTATGTAATCATTTTACTTGCCGACGGGCGTGGGCGATCATGCTTCACCACAGCTTGCAATCTTCAACAGCACGTATCAATCCTTACACTGACACCCTGCCATGCCATGACAAAAGGCTATCAATAATCTTCTCTTGCTGACTTCGTCTATCTCTCTTTCCACAAATCGTTACTGGCGCAGTACGTAATCCTGCATATCCGCGTTCAAAACACAGCTGCGGGCGATTTGACAGTAGACAGCCTTACGTTGATTTTTTTTTAATGATATGGTATGGGTGCTGGTCGTTCAGAAAGCAATGGCAAACTACTGAACGCAAGCTAACCAAGAGATCACATGCAGCATAAAAATGCCGTGGTTGACTGCGACGTAAAAGGATATGGAACTAACTAATATTTGTCTATACAGAAAGTAATGATAGTATAATTATATCATGACCAATAATTATAAAAAGACATTGTGAGATATAGTAAGGCATTAGCAATCAGGTGGTTCCAACCGGTTTTGTGCAAACATAAAGAGTTAGTTGTAAATTTGAAATTACCGTGTAGATGTTCTACATTCGAACAATACCCATGACTATGTGTTTTAATGGTGTCAGCTTAAGTATTGTTCATTTATTCACTTTATATGATAAATAACGGCAATATCCACCTGACGAGATGCAGCGAAATATGCCAGACAATAAATCCTGAAACATATTGTTTGTGTCTTATGTGTTTATATTCACCAAGGGAATACATTGTTAAGAAATTATAAAAAGAACTAGTTAATATTGTAGCAGACATATTGTATTATATATCAAATTAAAGGGGGTTGCTCAGGGAAAACTACTGTATATAACCCTATAGTAGATACGGGAAGTCGTATAAGACGATTAATCATCCCATGACACTTAATCACGTAAAGGTCTTACAAGTCAAGAAGATCGACTTCATTGCACCGGGTTTTACCCCATATGGCTCGGTCTCTTTCCTCAGGACGGCCTGCCGAAAGCGTCGCACAAAGCACGAACTCCGTAGCTCCAGCGACGACCCCCAGGAGTCTACGAGAAAAAATGCACGCATGAACCGAAAGTCGTAGCCCGAAATCGAACCCACAACCTTCGGAGTGCGAGGCAGACGGCTTGAACACTTCGCCACGGAGACTCCGACACTGAATCAGTTAAACAACCACTCCTTCCTCTTCCCTTCATCCTCCATTGGGGCATATGTTCTCAACCTGCTCACACCAAGACTCAACCTGCTCACACCAAGTCTCAACCTACTCTCATCAAGCCTCAACCTACTCACACCAAGTCTCAACCTAATCTCACCAAGCCTCAACCTACTCTCACCAAGCCTCAACCTACTCACACCAAGCCTCAACCTACTCACACCAAGCCTCAATCTACTCATACCAAGCCTCAACCTACTCACATCAAGCCTCAACCTACTCACACCAAGCCTCAATCTACTCATACCAAGCCTCAACCTACTCATACCAAGCCTCAACCTACGCACACCAAGCCTCAATCTACTCATACCAAGCCTCAACCTACTCACACCAAGCCTCAATCTACTCATACCAAGCCTCAGCCTACTCACACCAAGCTTCAACCTACTCACACCAAGCCCCAACCTACCCACACCAAGCCCTAACCTACCCACACCAAGCCTCAACCTACTCACACCAAGCCCCAACATACTCACACCAAGCCTCAACCTACTCACACCAAGCCTCAACCTACTCACACCAAGCCTCAACCTACTCAAACCAAGCCTCAACCTACTCACACCAAGCCTCAACCTACTCACACGAAGCCTCAACCTACTCACATCAAGCCTCAACCTACTCACACCAAGCCTCAACCTACTCACACCAAGCCTCAATCTACTCACACCAAGCCTCAACCTACTCACATAAAGCCTCAACCTACTCACACCAAGCCTCAGTCTACTCACACCAAGCCTCAACCTACTCACACCAAGCCTCAACCTACTCACACCAAGCCTCAATCTACTCACACCAAGTCTCAACCTACTCACACCAAGCCTCAATCTACTCACACCAAGCCTCAACCTACTCACACCAAGCCTCAATCTACTCACACCAAGCCTCAACCTACTCACACCAAGCCTCAACCTACTCACATCAAGCCTCAACCTACTCACACCAAGCCTCAACCTACTCACACCAAGCCTCAACCTACTCACACCAAGCCTCAACCTACTCACATTAAGCCTCAATCTACTCACACCAAGCCTCAACCTACTCACACCAAGCCTCAACCTACTCACACAAAGCCTCAACCTACTCACACCAAGCCTCAACCTACTCACATCAAGATTCAATCTACTCACACCAAGCCTCAACCTACTCACACCAAGCCTCAACCTACTCACACGAAGCCTTAACCTACTCACATCAAGCCTCAACCTACTCACACCAAGCCTCAACCTACTCACACCAAGCCTCAACCTACTCACATCAAGCCTCAACCTACTCACATAAAGCCTCAACCTACTCACACCAAGCCTCAGCCTACTCACACCAAGCCTCAACCTACTCACACCAAGCCTCAACCTACTCACACCAAGCCTCAATCTACTCACACCAAGTCTCAACCTACTCACACCAAGCCTCAATCTACTCACACCAAGCCTCAACCTACTCACACCAAGCCTCAATCTACTCACACCAAGCCTCAACCTACTCACACCAAGCCTCAACCTACTCACATCAAGACGTCCCATATTTTGTCTTCTCCCACAGCCCCGCCCATTTCTCCCCATATTATTCTTCATAACTGTCTTTAATCCTCTTCTCCCCGTGTGTTTTAATTGATTAATTAAGTGCCATGGCATGTTTAATCGTCTTAAGCGATTTCCCGTATCTGCCATAGACTTACATATCGCCGAAGTGTTGTCGTTACGTTATAATACAGGGTGTATTTTTAATGACTCTGCAGTGTTTGAACATATTGCCGGTCAAAGTTTTGTATTTACCTTTTATGTTGCATGAACTTTACAGAGGGTGAATACAAAACTTGGACCAGCTATAAAAACACTGCATAGTCATTAAAAATACACCTTATACAACATGTCTACTATCATATTGCCAGTTTTTTAAAGTCATAACTGTGACACACTCCTATTTCCCATTTTCTGCCATCCATTTTTGTGTGGCACCGGATCTGTTAATCCTTCCAATATTTCGCCCACCCTGCGGATTCCAAACTAGGAAGTGTTATATAATCCACATTTTTTCTCAACGTGTCATATCCAGCACTTGAAAGTGTCATTTTCTCACCTCTTGATTCACTGGAATTTGTTCAGCTCTCATCATGAGCAATTACATGGTGTATTTTTAATGATTGTGTGGTTTTTGAAAATATTACCGTTCCAAGTTTTGTATGTATCTTTTATGTTCACAGTGGGTAAATACAAAACTTGGAACGGCAATATCTTCAAAAACACCAGTCATTAAAAACACACCCTATAGTTCAACTGCCTGACACAAAAACGCTCATCACCTTCCACTTTTGCCGTCAAGCGTCATGAGGAGGAATAGTTGACATTCCAGCACCCGATAGGTGGCACTGGATAATGTCATTCCATGTGATTATACAATGCCTTTGATGTCGCCAATTAATTTGCTTCTCGGGCGTCATCTTGCTCTCGTATCAGATCTTTTGTGACACAGAGGCTAAGCTACACAAAATGCTAATTTCGTAAAATACTGCTTTATTACTTGGACATATTAATTTCATAATGCAATAAATAGCCCGCAACATTTCATACAGCAATAAACGTATGAAATAATTGACATCTGATACAGCGATAAACTGGTATAATACTTGACATGAGCATTTGATATGCAACAAGCAATTTGTCTTCTGATCAGTCAGTCAGTCGGCGAGTCGGTGGCATCTTCGCACTGAAGGTCAATACGTTGAAAGTTCAATATTTTCTTCTTCTGCCGTGCATGTATACCCCGCATTGATGCAGAGCCACATAATATGAACAAACAAACGGAAGAAAGAATAAAAGTCGTGGAAATATGGATACGTAGAAACATGCAGAAAATTTCATAAACAGACAAAATGATATATATAGAAGCCCTAACCAAAGTGACAACTGAAAGAAAATTAATGCTAAAGGAAACAAACGGTTGGATATAATAATATGTTGGGCACTTAAATGACATACACCCTGCTGAAATGTATACTAGCAGAAAATGTAGTAGGCTGATGTCTGCGAGAGTAGGTCATACGGCTTGGCGAGAATGGTGCTGCAGGGAGTGACGAGACGATCTAGCCAATATTCAAAATTCTAAGAAAATGCCAGAAGGCCACATAATGAGACTGCTACTGGTACCATTAGTATTGGGACTCCTCGCTGGCTGTTGCAGATGAGGACGGACCACGTATGGGTATGTTCTGAGTGTTCTGAGATGTAGGTTCTTGATTCAGCTGAAGCCAGGGAGACAACAGTTGAAATGAGAAGATGAAATCAACAGATCTTTCTCTGTGCATTGGACTGGAGGTTGTTGACAATGAAATATCCCAGAAATTGCAGGAAAAATTACTAACCTGGTTGACAGGAACCTGATGAGTTCATGTCAGTTTGAAGCATGTAGCATGCTTTGGGCGAGATCGCATGAGTTGACTAAATGGAAGAGTTGAGAATAGTTTTGAAAGTGTAACTTGAGCGGAAACCGTTACATGACCATGACGAATAAAAATGGTCGAGTTAGCAATGGTAAGAGATTGCCGCTACGTGAATGTTGAGTGGTAGAGATATTATTGTATGATTCTACATAATAATGTAAGATTAGTTTAGATCATTTTTCATATAATAAACAAATCCAGTGTGTGAGTGTTAGATCATAACTTGGCTACATCCTGACGTGCTTCTCTACAGGTGCCATATTTCAGCCATGGCTATACACAACCTGCTGGTTTTTGAGCTTTCGGCAACAAGTACCCTTGGGGATATTACTCTGGTAGGAGTCTCCGTGGCGAAGCGGTCAAGCCGTTTGACTCGGGTTCCGAAGGTTGTGGGTTCGATTCCGGGCCGCGTCCTTCGGTTCACGAGTGAAATATTTCGGAGACTCCTATGGGTCGTCGCTAGAGCTACGGAGTTCGTTCTTAGTGCGACGCTTTCCGCGCTGCGGAAAGAGACCGAGCCATGTGGGATAAAATCCGGTGCAATGAAGTCGACTCTGTCGACTTTTAAGCGACTTTTTATATTACTCTGATACCAGATTGGGAGGAAAGTCTGTAGACTAACTTCATTCTGACAGATGCAAACCCTCACCAGTGCGCATACAACATGAAAACTAGTGCATCAGACTTAAAAAGAGTCAAAAGTGAGTCTTCCTGAGGGTTTCCCAACCGCCCAAACCAAATTAACTGATAAAGTGCAAGGGATGATCAATTGTCTTAAGCGACTTCCCACATCTGCCATGGGCTTATACATCGCCAAAATGTCATTTCAAAATGTTGTTTCAATTAAAATATCAATATAGTAGTTTTCCCTAAGCAACCCAATATAATTTGATATATAATTCATCATGTCTGCTACCATATTAACAACTTTTAGGTCATAACTGTAACACACCCCTACTCCCCATTTCCCGCCATCCACTTGTGTTTGGTCCAATCCTACGTTTTGTTTGGCACTGAATCTGTTAAAAAGATTCATGTAGCAGGAAACTGCTACCGATCTGCGACGTGCTAGCACCATCACATCGTGTAGGCCTGGATGCATCGAGGAATAGGTGGCCAGTCTTCCCCCTCATTTAACGGACGACGACAAACGCTTGTCCACGCTGTCATGACTTTACTAGCGCAGTCCACTAGGGACGAGACTAACGCGACCGCTAAACCCAATCAAACATGAACTGGAAATGAAATATTGGGCCGTAAGATCATGGCGAGGACATACGATGCTGGAGATCCATGCAGCCGATACCGGCGTCGTGCTGGTAACATCTTAGTTAGAAAACAATGGCATACTTTTTTTCGCATATCCTTTACAGGACATCGCTGTCAACATCAGCATCTTTCAGCTGATTGTTGATTTCTCGGCAAAATTACGCTCAGTAGTTTGCCACTGCTTTCTGAGCGACCGGCTCACAAATCCCTAAGTTACCGACGCGGAGAGAACCGCTACCGATTCTCGCGCAACGTCACGTTACTTACGAGAGTATACGAGATTACGGAGAAAGTCGTGTGACCCCTACCCCGGGGAGGACGGCAATGGCAGACTACTGAACGTAAAATTGCTTAGAAAAATTACACACCACCAATAAATACTGGGAATGTTTGCGATGTCCTGTCCACTCATTCCTCCTTGCACTCAGACCGACACAAATGTGATGGGTCTAACACGCCACATAACTACAGCAAGTTCTTGCTACGAGATTTGTTCTTGATGTTTTGTAAAGGACATGCAACTAGGCCTAATTCCCAGATTGTGCTTACATGCCGCGCTGAGTCATGACCTGGTTACAACCGACCAGATCTCTCTCTCTCTCTCTCTCTCTCTCTCTCTCTCTCTCTCTCTATGTGAAGTTCCGGTATCAGTCCTGCTCATCCTGTTGGCTTCTGGGCTTGGGGAGGGGAAGGAGAACCCTGCAACAGTCTCCACGAAGATGGTACTTTGGTATCGG
This sequence comes from Cepaea nemoralis, assembly GCA_014155875.1. NCBI lineage: Eukaryota > Metazoa > Mollusca > Gastropoda > Stylommatophora > Helicidae > Cepaea > Cepaea nemoralis. The sequence goes on from JACEFZ010018547.1 coordinate 383,682, forward strand.
GTCGGAAGAATAGTCTCCAGAACTTCACAGTGCTAGACTCAGCCCTCTTCGGGGCTCGGACATTCTGCAACGCATCGGACTTTAAAAGTTAGTACTCAGACCTCTCGAGCATTCATCAACCAACCACATGTTCTGTTTTCCGTTTTTATAAGGGTTCAAAAAGGGGGGGGGGGGGGCGGGTAACCATGTGTATATATTTCATTTAAAATGGGTTTCTAAATGGCACCATGTGTATATATTTAAATATTTTCTTTAAAAGGGTTTTCTGTGTATATTCTTGAACATGCTTGATTTCTTCACAGACTGCCCGATTATAATACCTGTTGATTTGATTGTGCGTCATGATTGGTCCAAATCGACTTTTTTGGGGCACTGAATCAGTTAATCTGAGCCTGGCGATGGATCCTAATATAATTTCTCTTCTGGGGTTGAACGAGGCAGGGATAATGGAAGAACGGAATTAAAACGTCTCTAGAGTTATCCCACAGGAAAGTTGCAGAAAGGATGAAGTTGGTTAAGGAAACAATGGACACAAAAACCTTCTACAGACTACAGAGAAGCTAGATGCATGGCATTAACCTAACTATCCTGGGATAGTTGCTTTTCTTCTGCGTTCATCTGGAGTGTTTTTTTCAGACGTAATTGCATTGTGCCTGTTTACAGCAGAGCTGCTATACTTGCGTCTTTAGGCCGACACATTCGACTTCTGCAGGCATTTGTTTACCGGGTTAACCTTCCCGGTGGCCTTCTCTGATAAGGGCGGAAAATAAAAATTGAACAACCTATGCTAAACATTTTTCATCAATAGGAATTTTGAGAAAATGGACCAAATAGGTTTTGTGGCAAAGGGGTTAGAGACGCAATTCGTAACCCTGCTTACCATTTTCTAAACACAGCTGTGGGCGATTTGAAAGCAGACCACCTTGCATTGGTTTTCATACAATATTATTTGTGTCAACCGTTCAGCAAGCACTGGAAAGCTACTGAACATAAACTTGCAAAAGAAATAACTTTCAACCAAACAGGCCACAACGCAGAAGAAACTAGATGTGGAAAACCTGCCCACAGCAACTAAAAAAAAGTCGCTTAAAAGTCGACTTCATTGCACCGGGTTTTATCCCATATGGCTCGATCTCTTTCCGTAGCACGGAAAGCGTTGCACAAAGCACGTAGCTTTTAGCGACGACCCACAGGAACCTCCGAAACATTTAACTCATAAACCGAAGGGGCGCGGTCCGGAATCGAACCAACAACCTTCGGAACACGAGTCAAACGGTTTGATCACTTCGCCACAGAGATTCCCGCAGCAACTACGTTATATCACATATGGTTTGGATATGCACACATTTAGATCCTGACTGATGTAACGGAGGTCGTGCACCGTTCTGAAATTCTCCTTGTGTGATCTATGGGAAGAGATTGAAGGACGTATGGAGCAATCCATAAGCAGTGAAAATGATCTCTTAACCATGAAACCGAACCTTTCCATTTAATGTCCATTTCTCATGCAGAACCTCATCATCATTATTCAGTGGCAGAATTGTCACTCCATAACAGTCTTTTATAGTTTCTCTCTATCATAAACCAGATGCCCTGCTACTGTTGCTCTTTGTGTCAATTGTCTATCACGTCTTGAATCCAACTACGCTGTTGTCTTACACTTTTTATTTTCCCTGGTACATCTCCTGCCATAATATTTTCCCTGGTACACCTACCGCCATAATGTTCTTTTCCCTGGTACACTTCTCGCAATAAAGACATTTCCCTGATACACCTCCCGCCATAATGATCTTTCCAGACATTCACGCCTTTTTTACAACATACCCAAAACAGATTTATTTGGTTGTTTCGGGATTTGAGATTTAAATATTGAGCACAACTCACTACTGGCAACGATCGTATTCTGGTATGAACCTAAGGCCTATCCACGTCAATGTGGAAGCACTAGACTCGAGTTTCGCCCTCGTTTGAGCTCGTCAGTAGTGCATATCCTTGACTGGACCCGGAAACAAACCCTGGATCACTGGCGTGTAAAGTGGAGCAAAATATACCCAAAATATGTCATTTTCCTTCATTTTATATGTCTTAAGAAGCAATATTCTTCAATACTAAGTTCTTGTTGGGCACAATTATTTGGCATCCTTTTCGTTCAGTGAATTTTTAATACTCTTCTGCAACACCTGTATTAAAAAGGCATATGTACTGTTCGTCTGATTTGTTAAAAATCTAAATCTATATTTTCTTTGGGATGTATGCATGGTCTTAGTACTCAACTTTTCTACCTGTTTTAATACCACGAAGGCTTTAGTAGCTTTAGATTTTATAGAGCAATGTTTGTTCTTTCAATTTTTGTCCTCACATTTTCACTGCTTATTATCCGATTTTGATTGTACCATTACACATACCCCATTCAACCTCAAAGAGAAGTTATATTAGGGTCCATCCCTGGCTAAGATTAATAATCCAGTGACTGAGTTAGCCACACATAGCGACCGACTACGGTTTTACCCATTAGTTAGTCTTTCCTCTTGAGCCTAAGGCGGCGCATAGGGCAGAAGTCCTGTCTCTCCATGCTTGGCGGTTCGCTGCTACCTGTTGTAGGTCTTGGATATTTACTTGGCCATTGAATGAGCCTTCTCTAATGATGGTTCTACGCAGGGTCTCTCTTGGTCTTCCCCGTTTTCTTTTCCCTACTGGTGACCATATGAGGGCTTGGTAGGGGAGTCTTGGCTTAGGAATTAATTTGATGGTGATTGTTGTCTAAGAGGCTAATGACGAGAAAGTTATCCGAACCTACCTAGGGTTATATGCCATCACCAAAGTGGCCAGGACATAACCATATCTTCAGACCACAACAGGCTTAAAAATCTAAAATATTTGATAAAATTCTTCTGATATAGGCCTTGAGAGCTGTCGACATTTCAATTTGAAAATCAAAGATAGGGAGTATTTGTTGGATCTTCTCCCCAGGACATGCTGGTGTGTTGGGAAACGAGCTGGTGGACAGACTGGATGGGTCTGCATTGCTGGGTGGGTTAGTAGTACATGTTGAGTTGATTTCAGCTGAGCTAAGAACCGACATTACTGCACTCAGGAATTCCCATAATGCTCCGTCCCCTTGTTCAACAACCAGCGAAGAGTCATACTACTAATCGTCCCCACCGTTATCTGTTTAAAAGTTCTCTTTGTCTTCCCTCACAATTTGAGATTCTTCCAGAATCCCTGCCTATCCCCCCGCATTATCATTCTTTCCACGTATGGGTTCCCAGGCGTTTCCCCCTAAGGATCATGTGTATAATGTGGAAGAACAGATAAATCGTCAGTCTAGAGAGAATGATCCGGCAGTGATCGACCAGAGAATCTGGCTGACACTCAGTACGCCAAGGAAAGGCTAGACGATTACATAATCAGACTGTAACTTGTACCATAAGTATTGGGACTCTTCACTGGCTGTTGAAGGTGAGAAGAAAGTCCTTTTGGGAATGTCCTGAGTACTGTGATGTCAGTTCTTGATTCAACTCGACCAGAGTATCCCTCCTCAAAAGAAAATGCCATACTGGCATGCAACCTCCTCTCCCATTGGTAAGAAATCTGCCAAAGTGGCAGTCAAGAAAATATTTATAGTAACAAACAGGTCACCTATTAGAGGACACTGCAATAATTATGGAGATATCTTCACGCAATGACAACAAAATAAATAACAACAACAACTGGGGTTAATTTAAATAAATTGTGTATATAGTTTTACAGAAACAGACATGCATGGTTTATAATTGTATTGTTACAGTAACCGTCTCCTGTCACAGACAATGTATGTCCAATAATAAATTAACGAAACTTAACAAAAATTCAGACAGAAGAAAGATAAGTTATGAAACAAACAATATCAATGACACAAGAAAGGAAAAAACCATAACCAAAGAATTTACTTGGTGAACGGAATAATCAACATGAAGATACAATGACATGTCACAACAAGCTATTATTATGTAGCCAGAATCATTGTTTGCAAAAAGCCCCAAGTCTCTTTCATTACACTGTCCAATACCATGCTGGCCTATCCTTGTTCTACTTCTGCTGTTTATCCCTCATTGGAGCTAGGAAGTGACTGAAGCAACTCTTTATCTCTGCAAGCAGATGCAGAAAAGAAACTCAGTAAGCCTTACAGCGTAAGGGCCCTAATTATAACACGTCGACATTTCCTCTGTGCTGATGCCAAGGTAGCGGGTTCAACCCCTACATCGGATGGTTATACTTAAATGTTGACTTCCTGTCCTTGACTTAGGGATGTAAATTACAAGTACCTCAGAAGTCGGAGTGGGTTTGCCTGATGGTGAAGGACACTGGTAATAGGGAAAGCTAATTCACAAGAAGTAATATCATGTGGATGGACTACGCTTGAGTTCAAAGCGAGCGAACGCCCAAAAAAAATAATCGACAGATGGACAGTTGAAAGTGCCTGAGCACTTTTGTCTAAATATTGGATTGGATTGGAACTGAGACCCTCAACCAACTAATTCCAAACCATGTTATTTTTTGCAGCTCACTCTCCTCATATAATTAATCTCTATTTCTAATTCTCTTCTCCATGTGTCTTTATGTCTCCCTCTAACTCATCTGTTTTGCTGCTACCAAAGAAAGAACCTACCTAGATATACTATTACTAAGATTACTCATAATGTGTCCCCTCCATCACTAATGTATTTTCCTTACCTCCTGATTCATTGCAATGTCGTGTTGTCTCTTGAAGCTCTACATTAGTGATTCTTTCACACGTTTTTTAGTCTTTCTATTCTTCGCAGGCATCAATTAATGAATTTTTGTAGCTTATTACTAATTGGTCTACTTGATCTCCATTTCTGATCCATACAACAGCACAGATTCAGCATTGAGTTGAATATTCTAATGTTGGTACTGCTTAACGTCCTTTGAATTCGAGACATTTCCTAGCGGGATGAAAGCTCTTCTTGCCTCTGGTATTCATATTTTAAGATCTTGATTTACTGCCCTATCTTTGTCTACACTGGCCTATGCACACAATAAAACCAGTAAATCAAGTGACGTCACAGCCTGAAGAAGATAGTCAAAATTCTTTGGAAACATTGCCAAATTTACTGGTTTCATCGTGACATCATAGGCCAGCACTGCCTTGACACATGTTGCCAGAACATACAAGAATTGAGGGTAGGCATGCCTGTAAGGTTATGGTGTTTCCTTAAGAGCTACTGGGTTCAAAACTCAGCACCCAGCTGGGCATTTGTACAAGAACTATTAGTATCTAATGATATCACGTGTTCTCCTTGATTCTCAGATAAGAGCACAAAGCGATAAGGAGATCCAGTGTGCAAGCTGTACATATTATAAATCCCACGGCAGTAGGGGATCACAAAGCGTAGGTCACAAGGCTGTTGCTCTGGCAAAATTGTTAGGAAGGAAAACCTTCACTAGCTTGAATGGAATCTGTCTAGAGAAAGAAACCTTACATAAATGCATGCTGAAGTCGACAAACACACAGACCCCTAGAAATTACACTTCCATCAAAACAGAAATAAGGAAGAAAAAGATGATGGCAAGAATTACAACCAATTCAAAACACAAATCAGAATCATGGTTGGTAGGTAATATATCATGGGAAGCACACTGAGGAAGATCAGATCAATGGGAGTGAGTTCTGATGCTAGTCAAGGAGCAGACTGGAGAACTGTCAGTATGTTGTATGTTGTTGGCAGCCTCCTAGATTGCTTTCCTCAGAGTCAACCTTCAGTCTTTGCAAGCATTTACTCAAACCTTCTCTTCTTGCGTGCCTCTATATTTCCAGATTCAGAAGCCTCTTGAACAAATTCACGGGTTCTCTTTGCAGTTAAGTTCTGACTGTTTCCGAGTCTGGCAGGGGAAATGTGCATGTTGGACATTGGGTCTCTGTTGTCCCACTTGTCTGTTTTCAGTTGGATGCTCTCTTTGTTAACTATGGAATGATGAGATCTGTTGTCTGGAGATCTGTTGTTTGAGTGATTGCAGGGGGAAAGTGATTTCCTTGGTGCTGGAGATTCAAGATGGGGAACTTGCAGAGATGTAGTTGATGGAGACCTTGAAACTGCCATGTAGTTCATGGTAGTTACAGCTGGATTGAAGCCCCTTGACTGATGACTACTCTGCTGCATGACACCTTCAAGAACCTTCCTTGGCTTTGTGCTGAGATCTTGAGGTTGGTTATCATCAGCTGAAGCTCTGCTGATATTGACAACATCGTTTTTCCTTAAGGATGTGGTCTGGTCTAAATGGGATGCCAAGTTGGCACCACCCGAATGAGTATTTGTCATGGCTAAGTGTGCTGGCAAGAGCTTGGGCATTGTCTGTGAGTGACTAAAGATTTGGGGTTTATCTGCACTGGCTGCCTTGTAATGCATATCCACCTGAGTATAGGCTGCTGAGATATGGGACGGAAAGGTCACAGTCTCATTAGAAGCACCTCTTTTATAAAGTCCAGGCAACAAGGAGGATTTGGTGAGTCTAGGTTCATCCACACCTGAAGACTTTAGCTCTGCAGAAGCTACTCTATCCTCGGAGTGATAACTTGCTTTGAACTGTGACTCCTGCTGGCTATCATCATCTTTCTGAAGCTCCTCAGCAATGATGTTGGCTATTCTGGACCCATGGTAATGAAACTGTTGCAAGAAGCTGTCAGGATGATTTTGATGGCGGTCAAGATGATTCTGGTACTGAGAGCTAGAAGCAAGGTGGTTAAAATTGGCACTTGATGTAGCTCGACTAGTAGCTCCATCCCATGGCAGACTAGAAGGAAGAGAAGATGAAAACTGCCCTCTCCCAAGTTTCAAATCCCCTTCATTAGGCGATGATGAATATTCTCGTTTTGCGACCATGCCATCTTGTGGAATGACAGCATTGTAACCATTCTGATAATGTTGAAACAGTTGCTGTGTTCTTTCCTTGATTAAAACAGGAGGGGCATATTTCTCATGCTGTTTTAAAGTGGCTACCAAGCGTGGCTCTTCATGGAATGTAATACTCGGTGATATCCTTTGGCTTGTGTCAGGACTACGAACACTCAAACTGTTGCCTTGAAGATCATTTATAACTGTCCTGGGGGTGCTGTTAATGAACTCTGGCAGGCTTGATGAAGAAGATGCTGACATTAATTTGAGAAGGACAGGCATCGTTCGATGAACTTCTGGTGATGAGGATTCAAGAACTGACCTATCATGCTGCTGTTTTGCGGCCTTTAAAAGATATTCCCTCTCGGATTCTTCCTGAAGGCGACGTATAGCTTGCATCTTATGCTCTTCTGTTGCATTTGCAGACTCGGTGTGAATGTTTGCTGCAGATGCCAGGAGGTCCAAGTTGCTGGACATGTGTTTGTTGGTATTCCAGGCCTTGTCATCTTCTTTCCTCCCAGGTGGTTCTTTCTTTGTGGTGGTGCTCTCCTGCCCTTCAAAGTATCGCTGCTGTAGAAGTGACTTCAGTTTTGGATGCTGTAATGAGAAATAACAAAAGTGATCATTTTTGAATGCTGTAATGAGAAATAAAAAATAGACATAGCATTTAATTGGTTCAGTGCCAAACAAAACCATAGGTTTAGAACACACGTGATATACAATCAAATAAACAAGTAAACATAAATTGCGGAAGATACCACAAAACAAAACAAATAACATGATGGCCATAGTGTGGCGATATATATATATACAATTTGTCTTTCTATCAAAATGGGAGGTCACATTAGGCGAAATATAGGGTGTATTTTTAATGACTGAGCAGTGTTTGAAAATATTGCCGGTCCAAGTTTTGTATTTACCTATTATGTTGCATGAACTTTAAAGAGGGTGAATACAAAACTTGGACCGGCAATATTTTCAAACATGGCACAGTCATTAAAAATACACCCTATATAACAATAGATCACGGTTCCCACCTCAAACCTAGCCTTAAAAGGGTATCAAGAAATGTTTGGGAAAGTAACAGCGGGTGCTGACCACATCACCCTTGAGTGCCAATCAACCTATGTAAATACAGGTTTGGCACCATATAACCAACACACTTTAAAGAATGTAAAAAAGGTTCTTTGCTTACTGACTATTGTGTGCCGCATGAAGTGATTAAATAATCGCCTAAAATGTGCACGTAGAGTGGCTACAGTAGTTGAAACTCTACAAGACCAGCTTAGGTAACATATACGGCTGGTATCCCCTTCCAGTATTTCTACAAGTCTCTTCTGGTAATCTGTGTGTTGGCATGTGGAGGGATTTTCAGTTATATGTGTTTAGTGTATCGAAATCAATAGCAAGACATTCGTTTAGGTTACATTTTGCCCTTCTGGGCATTGCGATAGAGTCTGTTGACAAAACATTTGTTGCATATCCATTACAGGATGTCGCAGCCAACCCTAGCAAATTTTGTGGCTGTTTGTGCTTTCTTGGCAAGTTTGCACTCAGTATTTTGCTATTGCTTTCTGAAAGGCCGGCACTCATACAATTGTATCAAAACCACAGCAATACAGTATGTTTCCAAATCACGGACCGCAGTATAAGAGATGAGGAATCATGTAGAAACAGAATGAAATACTTAAAACATGTGGAAGAAACATGACCAACTGGGGCCAGACCCCAGACAGTGCCTACGGCTGTGCTGAACCGTGACCTGGTTACATCCTGATATTCCACCCCGCAGATGGGAAGGTCCGGTACCGGTCTTGACAGCCCGCTGGTTTATAGGTAAGGATATGGTAGGCATGGATATGGGAGGGCACTATATGGTAGACTTGGATATGGGAGGACATGGATACAGAAGGACATGGATATGGGAGGGCATGGATATGGGAGGGCACTATATGGTAGACTTGGATATGGGAGGACATGGATATGGAAGGACATGGATATGGGAGGGCACTATATGGTAGACTTGGATATGGAAGGACATGGATACGGAAGGACATGGATATGGGAGGGCACTATATGGTAGACTTGGATATGGAAGGACATGGATATGGGAGGGCATGGATATGGGAGGGCACTATATGGCAGACTTGGATATGGAAGGACATGGATAAGGAGGGAGGGCACTTTATGGTAGACTTGGATATGGAAGGACATGGACATGGAAGGACATGGATATGGGAGGGCATGGATATGTGAGGGCATGAATATGGGAGGGCATGGATATGGGAGGGCATGGATATGGGAGGGCATGGATATGGGAGGGCATGGATATGTGAGGGCATGGATATGGGAGGGCGTGGATATGGGATGGCACTATACGGCAGACTTGGATATGGAAGGACATGGATATTGGAGGGCATGGATATGGGAGGGCACTATATGGTAGACTTGGATATGGAAGGACATGGATATGGGAGGGCATGGACATGGAAGGAAGTGGATATGGGAGGGCATGGATATGGAAGGACATGGATATGGAAGGACATGGATATGGGAGGGCATGGATATGGGAGGGCACTATATGGCAGACTTGGATATGGAAGGACATGGATATGGGAGGGCATGGATATGGGAGGGCACTGTATGGCAAACTTGGATATGGAAGAACATGGATATGGGAGGGCATGGATATGGAAGGACATGGATATGGAAGGACATGGATATGGGAGGGCATGGATATGGGAGGGCACTATATGGTAGACTTGGATATGGAAGGACGTGGATATGGGAGGGCACTATATGGTAGACTTGGATATGGAAGGACGTGGATATGGGAGGGGTGGATAAGGGAGGGCATGGATATGGGAGGGCACTATATGGCAGACTTGGATATAGAAGGACATGGATATGGGAGGGCATGGATATGGGAGGGTACTATATGGCAGACATGGATATGGAAGGACATGGATATGGGAGGGCATGGATATGGGAGGGCATGGATATGGGAGGGCACTATATGGCAGACTTGGACATGGGAGGGCATGGACATGGGAGGGCATGGACATGGGAGGGCATGGATATGGGAGGACACTATATGGTAGACTTGGATATGGAAGGACATGGATATAGGAGGGCATGGATATGGGAGGCATGGATTTGGGAAGTATGGATATAGGGGGCTTGAATATGGGAGGGCATGGGTATGGGAGGGCATGGATATGAAAGGCATGGATATAGGAGGGTATGGATATGAAAGGGTGTAGATATGAGAGACATGGATATGGGAGGGCACTATATGGTAGACTTGGATATGGAAGGACATGGATATGGGAGGGCATGTATATGGGAGGCATGTATTTGGGAAGTATGGATATAGGAGGGCTTGAATATGGGAGGGCATGGGTATGGGAGGGCACTATATGGCAGACTTGGACATGGGAGGGCATGGACATGGGAGGGCATGGACATGGGAGGGCATGGATATGGGAGGACACTATATGGTAGACTTGGATATGGAAGGACATGGATATAGGAGGGCATGGATATGGGAGGCATGGATTTGGGAAGTGTGGATATAGGGGGCTTGAATATGGGAGGGCATGGGTATGGGAGGGCATGGATATGAAAGGCATGGATATAGGAGGGTATGGATATGAAAGGGTGTAGATATGAGAGACATGGATATGGGAGGGCACTATATGGTAGACTTGGATATGGAAGGACATGGATATGGGAGGGCATGTATATGGGAGGCATGTATTTGGGAAGTATGGATATAGGAGGGCTTGAATATGGGAGGGCATGGGTATGGGAGGGTATGGATATGAAAGGCCATGGATATGAGAGGGTGTGGATATGAGAGAGTATGGATATGGGAGGGCATGGATATGGAAGGTATGGATATGGAAAGTATGGATATGGGAGGGCATGGATACGGGTGGTATGGAAATGGGGGAGGGGGTGGGGGGATATGGAGTATGTGGAAATGGGAGGTATGGATATGGGAGTGTATGGAAATGGGAGGGCATGGAAATGAGAGAGTTTGGATATGAGAGAGTATGGATATGGGAGGGCATGGATATGGGGGGATATGGATATGGAAGGTATGGATATGGGAGGGCATGGATACGGGTGGTATGGAAATGGGGGAGGGGGAGGGGGTGGGGTGGATATGGAGTTTGTGGAAATGGGAGGTATGGATATGGGAGTGTATGGAAATGGGAGGGTATGGAAATGAGAGGTATGGATATGGGAGACAGCACTGTAGCACAGGCCAGGTTGAGATGGTACTTTGGTGCCGGCTGGGAAGACAAGTGCCTAAACCCACTTCATTCTGAGACATGCAAGACATCTTCAGGGCTTGGATTATCTGAACGCCAATGCACGTGACTTAATAAAATCTGTCTCCCAGAGTTAAAATTCACAGACTCTCATCCCAGAGTTAACATTCACAGCCTCCCATCTCAGAGTTAAAATTCACAGTCTCCCACCCCCGAGTTAACATTCACAGCATCCCACCCCCGAGTTAACATTCACAGCATCCCATCTCAGAGTTAAAATTCACAGACTCTCATTCCAGAGTTAACATTCACAGCCTCCCATCTCAGAGTTAACATTCACAGCCTCCCATCTCAGAGTTAACATTCACAGTCTCCCACCCCAGAGTTAACATTCACAGTCTCCCACCCCAGAGTTAACATTCACAGTCTCCCATTTCAGAGTTAACATTCACAGTCTCCCACCTCAGAGTTAACATTCACAGTCTCCCACCCCAGAGTTAACATTCACAGTCTCCCATCTCAGAGTTAACATTCACAGTCTTCCACTTCAGAGTTATCATTCACAGTCTCCCACCTCAGAGTTAACATTCACAGCCTCCCACCTCAGAGTTAACATTCACAGCCTCCCACCTCAGAGTTAACATTCAGTCTCCCACCTCAGAGTTAACATTCACAGCCTCCCACCTCAGAGTTAACATTCACAGCCTCCCACTTCAGAGTTAACATTCATAGTCTCCCATCTCAGAGTTAATATTCAGTCTTCCAGAGTTTTCAAATACTACTCAGGCCAATGCGTGGAACTTAAGAGTTACAATTGATAGTCAAAGTTAAAATTCACAGTCTCACATCTCAGAGTTAAAGTTCAGCTCACATCTCAGAGTTAAAATTCAGTCTCACATCTCAGAGTTAAAATTCAGCCTCACATCTCAGAGTTAAAATTCAGTCTCATATCTCAAGAGTCAAAATTCAGTCTCTCAGAGGATACACAAATAACCCACGCCAATGCATAGAGTTAAAGATCAGTCTCCCTGACTTAAAATTAACAATCTGCTGGGAGTGGGGGGGGGGGGGGGGGTTCAAACACAGCCACCCCACCAACAAACATGCATACAACCATTGCTGGTCCGATCCTGGACCAGAGACATTCCTAGGAAGTAGAGCCACAGTTTTGCCACACCGACTCTCGCTACTAGACCAAAGTATACACCGAACGCATGACGAGGGCTGAAAGATAGCCCGCGGTGACGTCAACGGAGATTTTTTCCCCCCTCGTGGGCCACAGTTCGCTGTTATTTTCGGTAGTTACGTGTACAAAAGTCGGGCATGGGTTCGGGAAGCTATTTCAGGCGCTTATTTGTCGTTTTTTGTTTTTTTTCTTCTTTCTGAAACTATCGTGTATACATCCTTTTCGTTGTGCCTACTCGTTGTTCATTCCCACATCCTGTTCCAATTTCTCATCAAAATAAATCTTTCTTCTTACATTTCTGTATAATCCATTGTTCTTCCATTTGAATATTGATCGACAGTTGTTTCTAGACTGGAAAAACAGATGAAGGAAAACTTGAAATAACAGAGGTTGCTCAATGAGACAATGGCGGGCGGGATAAGAAATGACATTAGGAAACAACTTGGCGTAATGTCAAAACAGACATAGTCTAATGGCTTCGTCTAGAATCACGACTACTAATAGGATCCCACCCCTCGTCCGCTCGCTTTGAACCCAAAGAGACTGCTTTTTGCACGTGGCCCAGCTTTAGTCATAAACCAGTGTCCCTCGCCATCGGGCGAACCCCACTCTGACTTCCGAGGTACTAATAATTTACGTCCTCAAGTCAAGGTTAAAGTTCAATTGACCGGTGTAGGGGTTGAATCCCTTACATCGCCATACACGTACCGGAAGTGACACCATCAGCGCCCCCCCCCCCCCGCGAGCTAGTGATCCCATCAGTCCTCCAAGCTAATGACCCCATCATCCCTCCAAAGCTAATGACCCCATCAGTCCTCCAAGCTAATGACCCCATCAGTTCACCAAGTTAATGACCCAATCAGCCCTCCAAGCTAATGCCTCCATCAGTCCTCCAAGCTAATGACCCATCTGTCCTCCAAGTTAATGACCCCATCAGTCCTCCATGCTAATGACCCAATAAGTCCTCCAAGCTAATGACCCCATCAGCCCTCCATGCTAATGACCCAATAAGTCCTCCAAGCTAATGACCCCATCAGCCCTCCATGCTAATGACCCCATCAGTCCTCCAAGCTAATGACCCCATCAGTCCTTTATGCCTAATGACCCAATAAGTCCTCCAAGTTAATGACCCCATCAGTCCTCCATGCTAATGACCCCATCAGTCCTCCATGCTAATGACCCCATCAGTCCTCCAAGCTATTGACCCCATCAGCCCTCCAAGCTAATGACCCCATTAGCTCCCCTCCAAGCAAATGACCCCATCAGTTCACCAAGTTAATGACCCAATCAGCCCTCCAAGCTAATGCCTCCATCAGTCCTCCAAGCTAATGACCCATCAGTCCTCCAAGTTAATGACCCCATCAGTCCTCCATGCTAATGACCCAATAAGTCCTCCAAGCTAATGACCCCATCAGCCCTCCATGCTAATGACCCAATCAGTCCTCCAATGCTTAATGACCCCCATCAGTCCTCCATGCTAATGACCCCATCAGTCCTCCATGTTAATGACCCCATCAGCCCTCCATGCTAATGACCCCATCAGTCCTCCAAGCTAATGACCTCATCAGTCCTCCATGCTAATGACCCAATAAGTCCTCCAAGTTAATGACCCCATCAGTCCTCCATGCTAATGACCCCATCAGTCCTCCATGCTAATGACCCCATCAGTCCTCCAAGCTAATGACCCCATCAGCCCTCCAAGCTAATGACCCCATTAGCCCCCCTCCAAGCAAATGACCCCATCAGTCCTCCAAGCTAATGACCCATCAGTCCTCCAAGTTAATGACCCCATCAGTCCTCCATGCTAATGACCCAATTAGTCCTCCAAGAAAATGACCCCACCATGCCCCCCCCCCCCTCCCAGCGTCCCGAGCGTCTAGCCACGACGTTAGCGAGATTCCTCCCAAGAATCAAGTTGGTTGATGCATTTTTTTGTTTACGTTCATTACTGTGGCAAAGGGGATAGTGTGCAGTAATCAACGGTAAACTATTTAACATTACTCTGTAAATCACAAATACCCAATCAATGCTGGGGTTGATGTCAACGTCCCGCAAAGGACATGTAAATAACTTTAACTCATTAATGTAGGTTGGAGAGGACTGGTGTTTGTCCATCAAGAATGATGATGAAACTTATTGATTTCATCCAGTGGGGTTGAAAGTTTGCAGCCGTGAGTTCTCAGGATGGATGACAAGGCCTATTTTGGCTCGAAATGTTCTTTGACAATGTCGGCAAAGAATGCTTAACGTTCCAGGAGGAGGATTTCCTGCTGTGGTCCCCCCCCCCCCCACCCCCGACTTTATTTTGCAGCTCTGTTTGATTCACAAGTGACTACTCCCTTGTGTAATGATATACGCCACGAATTTCAGTCTCTGGCAGCAGTCTCCCATGTGTTGTGATGAATTCCAAAAGCGTTTAGTGATAGTGAGATCTTCAGAGTATCTTTAAAGCTTTAAAGCGTTTCCTCTGGCCGCCTTGGGAGCGTTTACCACAGCGTAGCTCACCGTAAAAAAAAAAAAATCATTTAGGGAGAATGTGATCTGGCATGCGAGTCAAGTGACTAGCCCAGCGAATCAGATTCTTCATTAGTAGTGTGTGGGTACTAGGCATGGACAGCTCTTTCTAGGACTTCAGTGTCTGAGACCTTGTCTTGCCATTTAAGAAAGCACTATTAAGTGCCTGGCCGTCATGGCGCTATTGCTAGACACACACAGATCAGGGAAACCTATCACGAACCTGCGATATTTAAATCTGTCGTGTCCTTTTGGCAATCGAAAAACAATGACCTAAATTGCCTTGACAGTTGATGATAAGATAAGAATCTTTTGTCCTTTTGCGCCCATTTTTTGTTTTTTGTGTCCCTTTTGTGAGTTCACGCGCTTTGAGCTTGGGCGAAGTCCGTGCCCATGCTAATACCTCTAGCCATTGCTACAACTGGGTAGTCCTAGCCATGAGGGAGTGCGGTGGAATGAACAGACTGATAGGCTAGGCGGGTAATAATGCACCACTTGGTGGTAGATTACCCATGGACAAGGGAGAGGTGGTCGAGCGCATGTGGGACCAGGCGCAGAAGGCGGGCGAACAGATTGGGAACCCGTATTTGGAAAGGATGATATTTCGGGGGTTCTGGAAGAATCTCAAAACAGAGGGAAGACCATGAGAACTTTCAATCAGATAGCGGGGGGAACGATCAGCAGTATGCATCTTCTCTGTCTGTTGAATGAGGGGATGGAGCTCGTATGGGAATGGCGTAACTGCAGTGATGTTGGTTCTTAAACTCAACTTCTTACTACTGTGCAGTACACTGGACGGATGTTTGCATGTGGATTCGCTTTTCCCATTATTTGTGTCCCTCGCCATCAGGCGAACCCACTCCGACTTCCTGAGGTACTTGTAATTTACGTTCCCAAGTCAAGGACAAATCAACGTTTTAGTCCAACTGACCGACCGACGTGGGGGTTGAACCCGCTTCCTCGGCATTAAAGTGCCGCAATTTCAAGAGCAAGCGCTCTTACCCATTTGGCCATGTTCATGATTTTTTAGGGTGTTTTGTATTTGAATCGTTTTGTAAATGTCTTTGAGGATTACATTCAGCGGTATATCTTCTTTTTATAGCCCATGTCATGTGCCGTTGATAATCATGTCTGTCCACAGCTTTCTGTCTCTGTCTCGTATTAGTTGCATATCATTTACAGGACGTAGCAATCAACCCCACCATTTTTTGGCTGTTCGTTATTCCTGGGCAAGTTTACATTCAGTAGTTTGCCATTGTTTTCTGAACGACCGGCACCCATTCCATTTCATAACACACCAACGCCAAATCGGCAGAAGCTGTGATTCGAAAGCGGTATGCGGGATTATGAACTGCGTCCGTAACTCTTCGCTACGTGTACTGTCAATTATTTCCTGTTCTGATATTTCTCTTTATTATGATGTCAAACTGTCCAGCCTCTTCTCTCTCAGCCCTGCCTCTCCCGCCTCCAATTTTCCCGTTGTCATGACATTACTCCAGCTTTGCCCTCCTCATGACTTGCCCGAAGAATGTGGACTGTCTTAGTCTGATGCCAGTAACCAGTTCTCTTTGTGAGTCAACTTCTCGCGAGATTTCATCACTCGACGTTAGCATGACCGAATGGAGCGCTTGTTCTTAAACATCCGGTGTGCTGATGCTGAAGTAGCGGGTTCAAATAGTGAAAGCTGATCCACACTACATATCAGTCTTGTGTGCTTCTTCTTCTTCTGCGTTCATCCGGAGTTTTTTCTTTTCCGGACGTGATTGCGTTGTGCCTGTTTACAGCAGAGCTGCGTTCTTGCGCCGTTAGCCCGACCCATGCGGGCATTTGTTGACCGGGTTAACCTTCCTGGGGAGTCCTGTATACTAGAAGTAGAAGCACACGTGTGGACTAAGTTTGAGTTCAAAGCGAGCGAGCGAGCGCAAAAGAAAAAAAAATCTTCATTATTCTTGTTATCCGTCCCTGGTATTCCCATCATTCTTCTATAACACTATATCTTCACAGTTCCTATATAATCCTACACTTGTCTCCTATTTGTCCATGATTTGCTTCTATGTGTAAAGAATTGGCTCGACAAATCTCCGAAATATATCTGATTGTGCATAAATGTATGCATACACGCTCTCTCTCTCTCTCTCTCTCTCTCTCTCTCTCTCTCTCTCTCTCTCTCTCTCTCTCTCTCTCTCTCTCTCTCTCTCTCTGGAAGCAACACAGAACACAAAAACAAACAACAACAAAAAATAGAGAAGACCTGAAACACGCAGAGATGAGAATTAGAAACAGATGAATAAACAAGTTATTATTCGCAGCGCGCTGTGAATAACGCCTCCCCACGTTCAGTGTTATTCACAAACGCGGCTGGTCACGTGACGTTTACTACCGTCGAAAATGTTCTCCGGTTAGGGTTTGGAACTGCACACATAACTAAATGTTAAAATATATATACAAATGATCTACATTTTCAATGCTTAGTATTATTCGCAGAGAACTGTGAATAACGCTCAGTATTATTCACAGCGCGCTGTAAATAACGCCTCCCGAGGAATAATATGGGGAATAAATGAAGGGAGCTGCAGGGGATAGTAAGCTTGGTCTGAGATGGTGGATTGTCTGTGCTTTATTGGGGGATAGTAGGCGGCAGCAGTAGGAATCAACAATAGCAGAAGGAGGAGGAGGGGTGGGAGCGGAGGAAGAAGACAATTAGAAGCAAGATACAGAGCAGGAATAAGAGAAGAAATAGAAGCACGGCGGCAGCGGCAGCAGCAGCAGCAGAAAAGAAGAAGAAGAAGAAGAAGAAGAAGAAGAAGAAGAAGAAGAAGAAGAAGAAGAAGAAGAAGAAGAAGAAGAAGAAGAAGAAGAAGAAGAAGAAGAAGTTATCCTTTAAATGTCAACCAAGCGATGAACGCCAAAATTGACAAGTCACTGCTTGCAGTTTGCAGGCCCCAGGAATTGGCTACATTTCCTGGTCGGTGCATTTTCAGTAAATTGCTTGTCATGGTTCCTTATCTGCACAAAAGGCGCGTACTTGGACAACTTACAGCCCGACGGCCACTGATTAGAGCATATATATGACACAAGTAGTGCAGCTTACTAACGAGTACGCCATACACTTGGTTACCTTCATCAGCAAACAAACACATCACAACACAACATACGTCAAGGGACTCCTGTGACACATAGAAGGTGTACAGGACGAACATCTGGAAAATGGAAGCAATGAAGAGGAAATGAGAATGACAAATGTTATTGAAAGAATGTTAGTCGAAGAAATGTTTAATAGAAAAACTATTATAGAGAAAAAATCAAACGTATACTCCCGTACGGACCTGTGGTTACGAATCTCAGGTGTATTTTATAACGGTGGGATGTTGGTACGTGAACACATAGGGCGGGTAGGAGGCGTGTAAGATTGACCACGGCCCCATTGTGTTGTTGGTCTTAGGTGGACTGGTGTGCAGGATCACGCGTACTACATAGACACACTTCAACAGACAAAATGCTAGTGTATGTGGACATGCAAGAAGAGAGAGAGGGAGAGAGAGAGAGAGAGAGAGAGAGAGAGAGAGAGAGGAGAGCGAGAGAGAGAGACAGACAGAGAGAGACAGAGAGAGGAAAAGTGCCTGCGACCTACCACATGGGGTATATTGTAACCTACGAAATAGTCAGTATGGTTGCTAGTCATACAACGCGCTTCAGGAGCCCCTCGCCCAGTCCTAGAGTTGTTGGGGTTGTGTAAGATCCAACCACTGGCAATGCACGTGAAGAAGGTATGCACAGAGAAGCCAGATGTAAGAGGAGAGAGAGAGGGAGAGAGATAGTGAGAGAGAGAGCGCGAAAGGGGGGAGAGAGAGGGGAGAGAGAGAGAGGGAGAAGAGAGAGGGGGAGTCTCTCTCCCCCCCTCTCTTCTCCCTCTCCTCTCCCTCTCTCTCCCCCCTTTCGCGCTCTCTCTCTCACTATCTCTCTCCCTCTCTCTCTCCTCTTACATCTGGCTTCTCTGTGCATACCTTCTTCACGTGCATTGCCAGTGGTTGGATCTTACACAACCCCAACAACTCTAGGACTGGGCGAGGGGCTCCTGAAGCGCGTTGTATGACTAGCAACCATACTGACTATTTCGTAGGTTACAATATACCCCATGTGGTAGGTCGCAGGCACTTTTCCTCTCTCTGTCTCTCTCTGTCTGTCTCTCTCTCTCTCTCTCTCTCTCTCTCTCTCTCTCTCTCTCTCTCTCTCTCCCTCTCTCTCTTCTTGCATGTCCACATACACTAGCATTTTGTCTGTTGAAGTGTGTCTATGTAGTACGCGTGATCCTGCACACCAGTCCACTAAGACCAACAACACAATGGGGCCGTGGTCAATCTTACACGCCTCCTACCCCGCCCCCTTCTTTCTATGTGTTCACTGTACCGTAACATCCAGCACCGTTATAAAAATACACCTGAGATTTCCGTAAACATTCACAGGTCCGTACGTGAGGTGAGTATACAGTTTGATTTTTTCTCTATAAATAGTTTTTCTATTAAACATTTTCTTCGACTAACATTCTTTTCAATTAACATTTTGTCAATTCTCATTTCCTCTTCATTGCTTCCATTTTTCCATGCATTTGTTCCTCTCGTCCTGTCATCACCTTCTAATGTAGTCACAGGAGTTCTCCTTGACTGTATGTTGTGTTTGTGAATGTGTTTGTTTGCTGATGAAGGCTAACCGCCGCAACGTTCTGTATGTGTCGTAACTCTGTTATGTAAAGCTGCACTACTTTGTGTCATTATATATTGTTTAAACTTTCACAGCTTTACCGCAGTTCCACCAAATTTTATGCATACTGATTAGAGCAGAGGTTTTCAAAACACTGGCCAGAGTGTCCAAGAGGCGGGTTACTTGATGTTTTGCATTTAATAAATTAAGTTAGTGACTCGAGAAACGTCTGGTCGGGTGACTAGGACGAGTGGCTCCTATTCGGGAGATCTGGGTTCGAATCCTCGATAAGGTGATTGGATTTTATTTTCATGGGAAACGATCCATGAAGAGATGGCTAAATGGAGCAAAAGAGACAGTGTAGACCCATTATAACCGGCCCTCAATGCGAAGACGGAACTATAATGATGAAATCAGTGAGTATAATAGACAGCAGTAAAAAAAAAAACATATGATGTTGCAACCACCACCTTTTACGAGGCTTATATGAAAGCTTGGCTCAAATATCCCTTCTAATCATGATACTTAAAGCCAAAAGAAGGACAGAGAAGTAGAATTCAAACTACAGGTGTTGGTCTAAAACGTTACATCCCTGCAACCGAGTCTTCCATAGGATTACATTCACTTGGTACCTGGCCCAACAGTGTCTTCCATACGATTACATTCACATGGTATCTGACCAACAGTGTCTTCCATAGGATTACATTCACTTGGTATCTGACCAAACAGTGTCTTCCATACGATTACATTCACTTGGTACCTGGCCCAACAGTGTCTTCCATAAGATTACATTCACATGGTACCTGGCCCAACAGTGTCTTCCATTGGATTACATTCACATGGTACCTGGCCCAACAGTGTCTTCCATTGGATTACATTCACATGGTATCTGCCCAACAGTGTCTTCCATAGATTACATTCACGTGGTACCTGGTCCAACAGTGTCTTCCATTGGATTACATTCACATGGTACCTGGCCCAACAGTGTCTTCCATTGGATTACATTCACATGGTACCTGGTCCAACAGTGTCTTCCATTGGATTACATTCACATGGTACCTGGCCCAACAGTGTCTTCCATAAGATTACACTCACGTGGTACCTGGCCCAACAGTGTCTTCCATTGGATTACATTCACATGGTACCTGGCCCAACAGTGTCTTCCATAAGATTACATTCACATGGTACCTGGCCCAACAGTGTCTTCCATTGGATTACATTCACATGGTGCCTGGCCCAACAGTGTCTTCCATAAGATTACATTCACTTGGTACCTGGCCCAACAGTGTCTTCCATTGGATTACATTCACATGGTACCTGGCCCAACAGTGTCTTCCATTGGATTACATTCACTTGGTACCTGGCCCAACAGTGTCTTCCATTGGATTACATTCACGTGGTACCTGGCCCAACAGTGTCTTCCATTGGATTACATTCACATGGTACCTGCCCAACAGTGTCTTCCATTGGATTACATTCACATGATACCTGGCCCAACAGTGTCTTCCATTGGATTACATTCACATGGTACCTGGCCCAACAGTGTCTTCCATTGAATTACATTTACTTGGTACCTGGCCCAACAGTGTCTTCCATTGGATTACATTCACATGGTACCTGGCCCAACAGTGTCTTCCATTGGATTACATTCACGTGGTACCTGGCCCAACAGTGTCTTCCATAGGATTACATTCACTTGGTACCTGGCCCAACAGTGTCTTCCATTGGATTACATTCACGTGGTACCTCGCCCAACAGTCTTCCATAGGATTACATTCACTTGGTACCTGGCCCAACAGTGTCTTCCATACGATTACATTCACATGGTACCTGGCCCAACAGTGTCTTCCATTGGATTACATTCACATGGTATCTGACCAACAGTGTCTACCATAGTATTACATTCACATGGTATCTGACCAACAGTGTCTACCATAGTGTTACATTAACTTGGTATTTGACCAACAGTGTCTACCATAGTATTACATTCACTTGGTATCTGACCAACAGTGTCTTTCATAGGATTACATTAACTTGATGCCTTGCCGAAAAGTGTCTTCCATAATATCACATTCACTTGGTGCCTTGCCGAAAAGTGTCTTCCATAGTATTACATTCATTTGGTACCTGGCCCAACAGTGTCTCTCTTAGAATTACAGTCACTTGGTATCTTGCTAAACAGTGTCTTCCATACAATTACATTCACTTAGTACCTGGCCCTATAGTCTTCCAAAAGATTACATTCACTTAGTACCTTGCTACACAGTGTCTTCTGTAGAATTACATTCACTTGGTACCTTGCTACACAGTGTCTTCTGTAGAATTACATTTACATGGAACCTGGCCCAACAGTGTTTTCCATAGAATTACATTCACTTGGTACCATGCTAAACAGTGTCTCCCATAAGATTACATTAACTTGGTACCTTGCTAAACAGTGTCTTCCATAGAATTACATTCACTTGGAACCTGCAGTGTCTTCCACAGGATTACATTCACTTGGTACCTGGCCCAACAGTGTCTTCCACGGGATTCCATTCACTTGGTACCTGGCCCAACAGTGTTTTCCATAGGATTACATTCACTTGGTGCTTGCCAAAAAGTGTCTTCCATAGTATTAAATTCATTTGGTGCCTTGCCGAAAAGTGTCTTCCATAGTATTACATTCATTTGGTGCCTTGCCGAAAAGTGTCTTCCATAGTATTACATTCATTTGGTGCCTTGCCGAAAAGTGTCTTCCATAGTATTAGTAATTTGGTGCCTTGCTGAAAAATGTCTTCCATAGTATTACATTCACTTGGTGCCTTGCCGAAAAGTGTCTTCCATAGTATTACATTCATTTGGTACCTGGCCCAACAGTGTCTCCCTTAGAATTACAGTCACTTGGTATCTTGCTAAGCAGTGTCTTCCATAGAATTCATTTAGTACCTGGCCCAATAGTCTTCCATAAGATTACATTCACTTGGCACCTTGCTACACAGTGTCTTCTGTAGAATTACATTCACTTGGTACCTTGCTACACAGTGTCTTCTGTAGAATTACATTCACTTGGTACCTTGCTACACAGTGTCTTCTGTAGAATTACATTCACTTGGTACCTGGCCCAACAGTGTTTTCCATAGAATTCACTTGGCGCCTTGCCGAAAAGTGTCTTCCATAGTATTACATTCACTTGGTACCTTGCCCAATCACTTCCCGTTGCTAGGTCCTGGGACTCCAACACTACAACTTGAAAATCGCTGGGCCTTTGTCCCATGAAGGGTTTCAAACTTAGACCTGTTACAGTTTTTTTTTTAAGGTAGACAAGTGGTAGCTCTCACTTCTCGGTCTTCACAGACAGCTAATGTTTGAGTCCCAGAGATTCTAAGTGTTTTAGTTTCAGTGCCCCTTGAGTTCATAGCGGGAGTTGGGGCAGATCGGAGGTGACGTGTGCTCTCCTCTGGCTCAAGCAACCTGTTCATCTCGCGGTGGAAACTGGATTTCCACAACCAGCCGGATATGTAATGCCGTGACCGCTGTGTACTTATACAACAGATTGAGTCTGTATGTAGGTCAAGTATAAACCTGACAAGATGCGGCGAAATATGTCAGGAATATTTTTGGCGTCCGCTATCTTTGAACTCAAGCGTAGTCCATACACGTGCTACTACTCGCAGTGCACTGGGCTGATTTTTGCGTGCGAAGCATCTTTCCATATTACCAGTGTCCCTCGCCATCAGGCAAACCCACTCCAACTTCCGAGGTATTGTAATTTACGTTCCCAAGTCAAGGATGAGAAATTAAAATGTTAGTTCAATCGACTGATATAGGGGTTGAACCCGCTACCTCGGCATCAACACACCGGGAGTTTAAGAACGAGCGCTATTATCCATTCGACCGTGCTTTCTAACTTATTTGATGATTCTTTGGCAAGAAAATCTCGACATGTGATCATGTCTGAAAGCGAGTACATGGTCTGATGCGAACATATTACAGTTAGCGCCATTCATGATTCACGGTCGGGGCACAGAACTGGACCAAAAATCTGCGTCTGCCAGATATCAGCTGTTTGGGTTTTATGACCTTCACAATGTCTGATAACCTGAAGCGGGGTCCTCTGTGGATTGATCTCTTCAGATCACGACAGGAAAACAAATTTGTTCTAAAGTATTATCAACTGGCGGCGGTGATTGCGATTCCGTCGTTTGTACTGTTTATTTGCTTTCTGATGCCTGTTCTTCTTCCATCATGTATTCCTCGTTGAGGCACAGGTACTCAACGAACTCACTGAAATCCCCCATGTCCTTCGCTGTCCTATGCAGAGCTCCATCTATGTCCTACTTATATTATTCATTTCTGTTTCTACTTCTCCCCCCCCCCCCCCCCAAGTGTTTTGTCTGCCTCTATTTCTTTTGCCACGTGAATTCCAAACATTGGCTTTTCTAGTTACACTATTCTCATGTTTTCTCCATGTATGTCCTAACTATCTTGTTTTCACCTCTTGGCTCACTGGTATTTGTCTTGTCCTCTCCATGAACTCCACATCCGTGACTTTGTTAAACCATTTTATTCCGATTCTGAGCAGGCAACATGTGGGGTGTCGGGTTTGGTGAGCGCCGCTAACATTCAGCGCCAACATAAAGCAGGTAGTACCGTCTACTGCCGTACGGTGGCTCAATCATATCTGACTAAAACCTGACACATGTGCTGAATCACAATCATATCTGACTAAGACCTGACACATGTGCTGAATCACAATCATATCTGACTAAAACCTGACACATGTGCTGAATCACAATCATATCTGACTAAGACCTGACACATGTGCTGAATCACAATCATATCTGACTAAAACCTGACACATGTGCTGAATCACAATCATATCTGACTAAGACCTGACACATGTGCTGAATCACAATCATATCTGACTAAAACCTGACACATGTGCTGAATCACAATCATATCTGACTAAGACCTGACACATGTGCTGAATCACAATCATATCTGACTAAGACCTGACACATGTGCTGAATCACAATCATATCTGACTAAGACCTGACACATGTGCTGAATCACATCATATCTGACTAAAACCTGACACATGTGCTGAATCACAATCATATCTGACTAAGACCTGACACATGTGCTGAATCACAATCATATCTGACTAAGACCTGATACATCTGCTGAATCACAATCTGCCTATATTCTAATATGCCTCTCAACAGACAAAGTTCCATTACCAATCTTGCACACCCCGCTGCTTCTTAGCTAGCGGGACGGCAGTACTTTGCTGCGTCATAATGGGGCGATACCGTCAGTGTAAATTTAAAATCCTTAAGCTGGCTTACAGGATACTGATACACAACAGGAAAAAGACACATGGGAGTCATTAACCAAGAGGACCTCAAATAGTTAGTTAGTTAGTTAGTTAGTCGAGGTTCCAACTTCACGGCAACGGGTCGTACCCCATTATGCTCCGTTCCTGTGCCAGTGAATATCACACAAAATGCTCCCCACTGTCCAATGTGAAAAGTGGAATAGGCAAGAGTCTCGGCAATCCAACAGCCCGCACAGGTACACTGTGCATAATGCCGCCGCCAGAATGCCAACACAAAATTAATCCACGAAAACCACAGTTAATCGTAGATGGACTCGGCAGTCACCAGAAAGACCTCATTGACCCGGGTTTTCTCACATGTAGAGGTCCTCAAATGTAGTCCATATATGTGCTACTACTTATAGTTCACTGGACTGCTTTTTGCGTGTGGGTTGGCTTTGCCTATTACCAGTGTCACTCGCCATCAGGCTAAGCTACTCCGATTTCTGAGGTACTTGTAATGTACGATCCAAGTCAAGGGCGAGAAGACATTTTAGTCCAACTAACATGTGTCGGGCGTTACTCACGAGAGTATACGGGATTACGGAGAAAGTCGTGTAACTCTTAGACCAGGGAGACTACTATTTTACAGACACCAAATAATGCTCATCTCTGCTTATTCACCTATACACCTACCAGCTAACTCAACCAGTATCTGGTTGAACACTCGCCTTGCAACTGCTGGGATGTCCTATAATCGGGACACGGCGTAATAAAGTGACTAGTCTGCAGTTTTTATCTGTAACTTAAAACTGAAACAATAGCCTCAGGTGCATGAAACTGTAGCAGCGGGATGAAGCAGCGGCTCAGTTCCCAAGCCCTCGACACACGGCGCACACATAAAACCCCAACACCGGGACACTTGAAAGTCATACAAGTGGTAGGAGAGTGGATTATATTTAAACGCAACATCCAACATGGGTCTTTGAGCCCGAGGAATAAAGGCCGCCTGGCTAGTACATTCGCCGCGAACTGTGCAGGTTAGGATTTTCTTTTTGCCCCCGACAGAAATAAATCCCACACCTTACCGAGGGATCGAACCCGGGTCTCCCGAACGAGAGTCCGGCGTTCTAGCCACACGGCCGGGCTCAAAGACCCCCTCTGCCATACACCACAAGGTACTATATTGGCAGTCAATGACAGTTTTTACAGTTTTATCCAACATGGGAATGGAAGTGGAGGCGGTTACTGTGGCTTTGGAAGGGATTTCTGTAACTCCAGTCAATAAGGCAGACATCATAACTGATTTTCGGTCAATTCTTGGAAGGTTCAACCTAGATATTTCTGATATGAATGGTTGGTTCGTTCATTCATTCATGCTCTCTCTCATGCACACGGAGAGAGAGAGAGAGAGAGAGAGAGAGAGAGAGAGAGAGAGAGAGAGAGAGAGAGAGAGAGAGAGAGAGAGAGAGAGAGAGAGAGAGAGAGAGAGAGAATGAAATGACCGATTGTCTGGCCTCCAGGGGGAATCTGGCATTTAGCGAGGGAGATATCATCTTCCACTTTTGCCGTAATGCGGCGCGGGGAGGAATAGCTGACGTTCCAGCGCCCGTTAAGTGACACTGGATAGTGTCATATCATGTTAATGTGCACTGTCTTTGATGTCGTAAATCCGTTTTCATACTTTAGTTGTTGTTCGCTTGTGTGGTGTGTTTCCGAAGTGAGTGCTGAAAGAATCACGCTTTTCGATCAATGTCATCCATAAATTCTTGAGCAATAGTACAAAGACAAATAAATTCCCAACCGATTTGCTGCACCTGAAGTAGGTTAATCCTAACCTTAACATGTTGATGTTAGAAAACAAACGTGGAACCGATTTATTCCCCAAGATCACAGCGAACACTGTTTACTCGGCTATATAGGTAGAATACGTAATCCAGTGTGTAAAAAAAAAAATCGCCTGTCGCACAAGCAAACTAAAATCAATGATTTCATGCAGCCAAGTCTGATGGAACCGGGAATCTAGTTCGGCACCAGCAGGAAGAACCGTGGTAGAGGACGGAGCAGACGTGTACGAAACCAATGGCCACTGGAATTATTAATATTCAAACTCTTCGACATTTTCTGAAGGGGAGCAAGACCCTATAAGGATATGTCTATAGACTTGCGACGAAGGAGTTTGGTTGCAGTTTCTGATCACTTTTGAAAATGTGGTATTTATGACAACTATTCTTCGCAAATAAAAGCACAGTAAAGTAAACCAATTTCTTCTGTTTCTGTCCGTTATCCTCACAATCAAATATAGGCCCTCAGCCAATTCGTGTGTCAAGTCCTCCTATCTTTTCCTATCTCTTTTAGCTCCCACCATGTCCCTCACATATTATTCATCCCCATCTCTCTCTCTCTTCCCCACTTCATTCTCTTGTCCGAGGGTTTTTAGTTGACTCCTCGTGCTTGACTTGGGAACGTAATTACATTACCTCAGAAGTCGGAGTGGGATCGCCTGATGGCACTGGTAATAGAGAAAGATAATCCACACGCAAAAATCAGTCCAGCGAACTTAAAGTCGCTTAAAAGTCGACTTCATTGCACCGGGTTTTATCCCATATGGCTCGGTCTCTTTCCGCAGCTCGGAAAGCGTCGCACAAAGCATGAACTCCGTAGCTCTAGCGACGACCCATAGGATTCTCCGAAAAATTTTGACTCGTGAACCGAAGGACGCGGCCCGGAATCGAAGCCACAACCTTCGGATCCCGAAGGCTTGACCACTTCGCCACGGAGACTCCCAGTCCAGCGCACTAAAAATAGATAGATAGATAGATAGATAGATAGATAGATAGATAGATAGATAGATAGATAGATAGACAGACAGACAGAGAGCAGAAAGACACGTAGCTAGCAAGTTAGATAGACGGGTGGGTAGACAGAAAGACAGACAGACAGACAGACAGACAGACAGACAGACAGACAGACATCCGTTTTCAAACAGGGTGAATGAGTACTTGTATAATTTGCAAGCCGAGGTAGGGGAAAAAGAAAACATAACCTCCCACACACAACACAAATACACACTAATCACCAACCACGCAACCCACACACACACACAGACACACAGGCCCAACCACACACACCCAAGAACTGAACAAAGAGCTGTCCGTAGTTTCTGTCCGCAGTTTCGCCAAGTGTTGAAGACACAGCCACGTTTGCTCAACCGACAATTCTAAAAACTGCTTTCTCAGCTGCAAAGTCACGACGCCACAGTGTCGCAGCAATCCCTGGCGATCATAGGCGTCCATGAACTCCCTGGTGACCCCTATAACCTTTAAGTGACCCCTACTCTTCTTTGGTAATCTATGACCTCTGAGTAACTTCTATAAGAAACTTTAAAAAGTTGCATGTCTTTACAAGACGTCGCAATTAACCCCAGCAATCTTTGGCTGTTATTTTCTAGGCAACTTTACGTTCAGTGTGACTATGTGGCTAAGGGGTTATGGTTTTCATACAATGATTTGAGTGCCGGTCGTTCAGAAAGCAATGGCAAAGTAATGAAAGTAAACTTGCCAAGAAATCACAGTCACAAAATGCTGATGCTGATTGCGACGTCTTGTAAAGGATATGCAACTAACTTTACGTGCACTAGTTTGTCAGAAAAGAGTTCTTAAGAGCTACATCGAAGCAATCATATTGTATGGAAGTGAAGCATGTACAATTAGCAGACAAGTGAGAAATTACGTGAAGGGTGCAGAGATGTGGTTTTATAGAAGGCTGGAAAGAACATCGTGGATGGATAGAAAGAGCAATGAAGATAATAAAACAAATAATATAATTGCTCGATTCCTTGCCTGGCAAAATCTGCAATTCGTCAGGTGCATAAACATATATGAATCGAAGGGCTTATCAATTAGGTGATTCTAGCCGTTTCTATGCAAACAGAAAGACTTCATTTTGAATCTCTACTACTACTACTACTACTACTACTACTACTTATACAATTACTACTACTACTACTACTACTACTACTACTACTACTATCACCACCACCTCCCTATACTACATCTTTCTTCTTTTGCCCTTGGGACTCCTAGTGGAGTATAGTCCCACAGTCACACATGCCAAGCCTTCTGCAGGCCATTCCATATTGGGCGGGGGGTGGGGGGTGTTGGCCAATCGTGTTACAACTATAACTACAGCAACTACTACCACCACCTCTACTACATATTACTTCCACGTAACTGGTTAAAAGCACATCATAATCACCTCGCCGGTGCTACAGAGCTCGTGCACTGAGCTGAGATTCTCCGGACACAGGCTTGAGTTAGGAGTAGAACGGAGCACTTATGGGTTACACCCGTATGCCGTGATGTTGATCCGTCGACTAAACTAAACTAAACTAAACATCATAATCACCATACCATAATCATTGTGCATTACAGATCAATACAGTTTCTTATAATCATCATCATGTGCGATGCCTATAAGCGTGGGCGGTCATGTTTCATCATCTCACACGATCACCAGTCGTGTGTTCTTGACTCGATTGTGCCATGCGGCCAAACCATCCAGATATTTATCTACTTGCACCCCCCTTGTTCTTACCTCCTCAATATTGCCAGTTGTCACAAAGTTCTCCAGTTTATTTCTTCTCATAACGTAACCAAAAATACTTGACGATCTACGTGTAACCTTTCTAATCAGTTTACGATATTAATTTGTTTCTTGTAGTAGGACTTGCTCCTTGGTTTTTCTGCCTGTCCACGATATTATTTGCATCTTCCTCAGAAACCACATCTCCACTACCAACAGACGTTTCTCAGCTTGTCTAGTTATTGCCCGCGTTTCTTATAAGCAACCATTACAATCTTTCATTTCACTTTTACAGTTAGAAAAACAGAAAAGACCGGGGGAAAGAAAACCCACAAAAGAAAGAAAAAAAGGCCGCGGCCCACTCAATCAATACCCTAGCGTCTATTTATACACGCAATTACCAAATAGCACTTCAAAAACCAGCTGCTATTCACACAGTTATGTAACCCATGTCTGCACGCACAATATTCGTGCAGGTTTAAATTCGCAGACCTCGTCTTTTGAAGTAAAAGTGCCTTCAACCTTGCCTGCAGGTTAGAGGGAAAAGTTCGCGTACTTGCGACCTGGTAGCCGTTCTGATTAGAACTTTTGTTACATTGTCCATGGTTACAATTTCTTGTCTGGTCCATTATCTGTTGCAAGCTTATCGAGTGTTTGTCTACCCCGGGTGCTTAACTGATTGAGTGCCGAGGGATAATATATCGTCATATGATATAGTGACCTCCCATTTGGACAGAAGGACGACATATTTTCATACTAGGTTCAGCGTGTTACTTGTTTCAGTTCGCGGTACCTTCAGCGATTTTAAGACGATAAAACAAAGAAAACTAAAATAGTTTGGTCACTTGAAACGTCATGAAAGTTTGGAGAGAACAATAATGGAGGGGGTACATACCCGGGAAGAAAGGAAGAGGAAGGCCAAAGAGAAGATGGGTTCAGGATGTGGCAGATGATCTCCAGATCCGGGAAGGTTAACTCGGTCAACAAATACCCGCAGAAGTCGAATGTGTCGGCCTAACGGCGCAAGAACACAGCTCTGCTGTAAACAGGCACAACGCAATCACGTCCAAAAAAAAAAAAAAACTCCGGATGAACGCAGAAGTAGATCTCCAGATGGGTGCATCGTACGCGGGACATTTTGCTTATGACCACGAAATCTTCAGGAAGGTTGTTATGGGAGCGAGGTTCTGCAAGGGACATGCTACTGAATGCTTGCTTGCTTGCTTGTGTTCGTTGGCTTGAGCTCCAACGCGAAGTCCTGTATGTCGGATGAAGGCATCCTGTTGTCCAACATCAGTGTGATGTCATACAGGACCTGAGGTTTGCGTGAGTATCCGTTGTCCCATGCCTGGCTTATTGGTGTGCAGACTGGTGGTTCCTCGCCGTACAGGCAGACACTCTCCGACTTCGGATGCTACTGAATGAATGAATGGAAATTTACTTTATAATACTGGGTCATTTAATTGTATACCATATTTGGTCAAACCTACTTTTGTGTCCGACCCCTCCCCCTCCTTGACATCACAGCACTCCAGACATTCCCATACGTGCTCAGTAGTCCTCATCTTCAACAGCCAGCGAAGATCCCCAATACTAATGGTACCATTAGTAGTCTGATTATGTGTCTGTCTGAACTTTCCTCGGAGTCCTGAGTGCCGGCCAGATCCTCTGGTCACTCCCTGCAGCACCATTCTCTCCAGGCCGTGATCAATGTTACATAGCAGTGGGTGCTTGGTCATAGTGACATCATGGCAAGTGAAACGACTGACAGACTCTCAAAAGCAGGAGCTGCAAAGCAGCAGAGGGACAGATCCTGAATTTTGAGATCAGTCACATAGATTCTCAGAAGCAACACAAAAGAGGAATGGTTTAACAGAGCAATAGGCAATTATTAACTGATTCACTGCCAAACCAAAAGTAGGTTTGGACCACACATTGTGCACAATCAAATGAACAAGTGTTATAATGTAAAGCAAAACAAAACAAATGGCACGATAACCCTAGCATGGTGATATGTCGTCCTTCTGTCCCAATGGGAGGTCACATTTTGCAATATATTATTAAGCTTGCGAACGTTCGAAGCTCAGCTGCGACCGATTTGTGCAGCAGACCGTGTCGCGTTGTGTTATAACGTGCTGGTATGGGAGCCGGTCGTTCAGAAAGCAATGGCAAACTACTGAACGTAATACTTGCCTAGTACATCAACAGCAGCTGAAAAATGCTGATGTTGACTGCAACGTCCCGTAAGGGATACGCAAATTTAAAAAAAAAAAACGCTAAATCAGTTAATGAAATATAATCAAGGGCCATCACTCGGTGCCTGTGGAAAATAGAAAGACTAAAATAGTATGTTCATACATAAACACACATGTAATGTTTGGTACTCGTAGAATTAGAAGAAGGAAGTAGAGGCTAGAGGACGCACTAGACAACATAACAATTTAAAGCTATAGTTACCGACCAGGATTCAAACCTGTCACCTCCAAACAATGACAACACTTCGCTGCAGAACAAGATTACTTCGATGCATGAACAACTAGACACCCCTCTAGTCTCTACTTATTTCTTATACTTCTACGAGTGCCAAGCAATACATACGTGTTTATTTATTACCTGTTTTAGTGGCCTCAACAAAATCAAAGTTCATTCTATATCCTTTATAAGATGTGGCAATTAACCCCAGCATTTATTCTTTTGTCTGTTTTGATTTCTTAGCAAGCTTACATTCAGTAGTTTGAATGACCTGAACTCAAATCATTGTGTGAAAACAAACGCAAGGAGATTTGCTGCCAAATCATCCACAACTGTGTTTGGATGCAGGATTATAAACTGCATTCGTAACCCCTTTGCCACAGAGGCTACAAAGAGAATTAAGGTCACGTGAAAAATGCGGGCAAGGATACAGAGGTAACTGAGCGAAACAGAAAAAACAGCGCGACTTGGTGTGAGTTCGTTAAAGGCCTATGCTCCATTGGTGGGTAAAGGGCAGAAGAAGAAGAATCAAAGGCTAATGAAAATACCATGTGCCTTAGCAAGAAAGAAAACAGGTCTAATTTTCCAGTTTGGAACAGGGCATGCTAGGGAGTAGTAGTAGTAGTAGTAGTAGTAGTAGTAGTAGTAGGCTTACTGCCAAAACAAAAGTCCTTGTCTATCAAGCCTGTGTCCTTAGTACTCTTCTTTATGGCAGTGAAACCTGGACAACTTACTTACACCCAGAAGAAACGTTTAAACAGCTTTCATATGCAATGCTCAGTCTTCGTAGACTTAGATGGATAGGACATCTTAGGAGGATGGATGGTAGCATACCAAAGGACATCTTTTTTGGTGAATTACAGATGGGTAAGAGATCTCTGGGTCAGCCTCTACTACGATACAAAGATGTGTGTAAGCGGGACATGATTGATACAGGCACAGTGGGAGCAAGTCGCCGCTGAAGGTGTTGCATGGAGGTCAAAGATCAGAAATGGAATAAAGACAAAGGAGAAAATTATTGCAGATAAGTCACACACCGAGCGTGTGAGACGTAAGATGGTGCATGATGGTGGAAATGACCACGTGTTCACATGCACCCACTGTGAACGGACATTTACAGCGCGAATTGGCCTTATCAGTCACATTCGCTACCGCCATAGGTAAAAGTTATTATGCCTTTGTAAAGCACAAACTATCGTCTGTCAAGACGGCAAGGTGCAAATGATGAGTAGTAGTAGTAGTAGTAGTAGTAGTAGTAGTAGTAGTAGTAGTAGTAGAAGTAGAAGTAGAAGTAGAAGTAGAAGAAGAAGGAGAAGAAGAAGAAGAAGAAGAAGAAGAAGAAGAAGAAGAAGAAGAAGAAGAAGAAGAAGAAGAAGAAGAAGAAGAAGAAGAAGAAGAAGAAGAATATAACAGACTAGAGAAACAAGAAAGAACAAGACACCATCTACTAGAGTTACGTGAACGGATGTACTGCAATATAACATTGAAAGTATGTGATTTTCTAATCAACACTACTTGTGTCATTAACTCTGTCTAAAACATATACTTACCCTTGGGGTTTGTAGCTTTCTGTCACCGACATCAGGGCTGGATGTGTCACTCCTGTAGCCTTCAATGGGCACATGCTCATTATATCTGTTCCCATTGGCCACTACATCAGCTGGCTCCACCTTCTTTGACAGTCCCGCCTCTGGAACACCGTCTGCAATGGGAACATCTGTGTTACCTTCTTTATGAACCATACAGTTGACTGCCGTGTCCAATGGCGGACCTTCTTCTTGAAATTGATTTGCAACTGAAGCCGGTCGGCTATTTGTTGCCTTTTCAGTATTGTCATTACAGTCTTTCAAGTAGTGTTTCTCTGTGGGTCTAAGCGGCGACTTTGGCCACGCCTTCTCCATATCATCTAATACGGCTTCTGTGTCATTTGCATCTAAGTCATACTCCAATAGACACTTCTTAATGGTCTTGTCAATGAAGAGCTCCAGATCCGGAATGCAGTACATGAACTCCATCTTCCTGCTTACTTGGTTGTTGACGTCTTTACCAGAAACCTTGCTTCCGGCCCCACGTCTGCTGCTTTGACCTTCAATGTTGATGTGTCTGATCTCTACTGTCCTTCCCCTGCTGCAGAGGGTATGTTGAATAACCATTAATGAAGATTATAACTAAACTGTCACAATGCAACTGGATTAATTTGACCATAGGAATGGTGAACCCAGGGACTGTATAATAATCCTTATCTGAAGTGTCAAGTTCAAGAAGCATGTAAAATGGAACTAGGTTCGGCGATGTTTACATATATCACGTATAAGGTTATTTTGTTTTCAAGTCAACGAACTTGGTTAAGAAATCAAAGTTAATTATCACAAATCACTGTTTCGTAGAATGAATTTGACTATTCAAGACCAATGAAAAAATTGTATCTGTTATTCTTGTGGGCAATCTGAAAGAAATAAAAAACAGAGAATTAATTTTATAAGTAAAAGATAAACAGGTATAAGTAAAAGATAAAATGGTATAAGTAAAATATAAACAGGTATAAATAAAAGATAAACAGGTATAAGTAAAAGATATGTCTCATAACAGATATTGCCGTTGGAGTGTGGAGTGTTAGGCTTTGACATATTCAAGGCCACATCATGTAAGATGGAGTGGTCAGTTCTCTTCTTCATTGCCTATTCCTCCCAGACAATTCCTGGCTGGTACCCATTTTTATGAGTCTGGGTTGACCCCAGTTGGAAAAATAATGCAGACCCTGCTAAGGACTGAACCCGGACTACAGTCTTGGGAGGCAAGCAAAATAACCACTATGCCACATTGGCTCTACATAGATGATTCCTAAACAAAATAACCATTATGCCACATTGGCTCTACATAGACGATTCCTAA
Source organism: Cepaea nemoralis (assembly GCA_014155875.1). Classification (NCBI taxonomy): domain Eukaryota; kingdom Metazoa; phylum Mollusca; class Gastropoda; order Stylommatophora; family Helicidae; genus Cepaea; species Cepaea nemoralis. Next base: position 418,500 of record JACEFZ010018547.1, read on the forward strand.
ACAAAATAACCACTATGCCACATTGGCTCTACATAGACGATTCCTAAACAAAATAACCACTATGCCACATTGGCTCTACATAGATGATTCCTAAACAAAATAACCACTATGCCACATTGGCTCTACATAGACGATTCCTAAACAAAATAACCACTATGCCACATTGGCTCTACATAGATGATTCCTAAACAAAATAACCACTATGCCACATTGGCTCTACATAGATGATTCCTAAACAAAATAACCACTATGCCACATTGGCTCTACATAGACGATTCCTAAACAAAATAACCACTATGCCACATTGGCTCTACATAGATGATTCCTAAACGTCTAAACGTATACACTGTAAACGTAAGGTTATGTTATGTCATAACTTCTTTTCTCTCTTCTTTTCACAGGAGCTAAATATACCTAATTGTTTACATTTCATGTCATGTTATGTCGTGTTATGTTATGTTGTGTTATGTCATGTTATGTTGTGTTATGTCATGTTATGTTGTGTTATGTTATGTAATGTTATGTTATGTCATGAACGACGTGACTGGACATTCCCTTGCGTGCTCAGTCCTCAGATGCTGCAGCCATCTTGTTCCTTGGCTGTTTGGTGATTCCTCTGGAAGACTGAGTTTTACATTCTTGGAAGGCTGCGTTTTAAAGTCTTGGAAGATTGAATTTTAAAACATTGGAAGATTGAGTTTAAACTCTTGGAAGATTGAATTTTAAAACATTGGAAGATTGAGTTTACACTCTTGGAAGATTGAATTTTAACTCTTGGAAGATTAAGTTTTAACACTTGGAAGATTGAGTCCCCATGGTAAAGTGGTTGCACCACCTGCCTCACGCTCCGAAGGTTCTGGATTCGATTGCCGGCCACGTCGCTCTGTTTACGAGTGCAATTTTCTCAGAGACACTTGGAGGTCTTCACTGGAGCTATGGAATTCATACGTTGTGAGACACTTTTGGCAGGCTGCTCTGTGGAAAGAGACCAAGCATATGGGATAAAACCCAATGCAATGAAATTGGTCTTGCCTTTTAAACCCCCTTATTTTTAGATTGGGTTTGATCTCTTGTAAGATTGATTGCTAATTCTTCAGTGTGATGCACTGGCGTTCAGATGGGTTGAGCCCTATAAAGAGCTTGCATTTATCGGAGTAAGGCTGGTGCAGAAACTCCCCCCGCCCCCGACTAACTATCAAAAGCACCGTCCCCACGGAGACTGTGTTGCGGAACTCTCCTACCCCTCTCCAAGCTCAGAAACTAGCTGAGTGTACCAGACTGGAGCTTCACAACTGCGGAAATGTGCATCTGGATGTAGCCAGTTTGTGATTCAGCACATCACAGCACAGCCTAGCACAGAACATACAGACTGGATGGGATCAGATCAACACTGGCCATGTATCTCTAACGGGTGCCAGGCATGTCATTGCCAAGATCCTTCAATGCCCAGAGGGACACAAGTAATATATGAATCAGACTTCAATGCCCAGAGGGACACAAGTAATATATAAATCAGACTTCAATGCCCAGAGGGACACAAGTAATATATAAATCAGACTTCAATGCCCAGAGGGACACAAGTAATATATAAATCAGACTTCAATGCCCAGAGGGACACAAGTAATATATAAATCAGACTTCAATGCCCAGAGGGACACAACTAATATATAAATCAGACTTCAATGTCCAGAGGGACACAAGTAATATATAAATCAGACTTCAATGCCCAGAGGGACACAAGTAATATATAAATCAGACTTCAATGTCCAGAGGGACACAAGAAATATATAAATCAGACTTCAATGCCCAGAGAAACACAAGTAATATATAAATCAGACTTCAATGTCCAGAGGGACACAAGTAATATATAAATCAGACTTCAATGCCCAGAGAAACACAAGTAATATATAAATCAGACTTCAATGTCTAGAGGGACACAAGTAATATATAAATCAGACTTCAATGTCCAGAGGGACACAAGTAATATATAAATCAGACTTCAATGCACAGAGGGACGTAGTAATATATAAATCAGACTGAAACAGTCGCACAAAGCACGAACTCCGTAACTCCAGCGACTACCCCGAGGAGTCTCCAGGGGGAAAAAAACTGCACTCAAGAAACGAATAAGGTAGTCCCAATCGAAACCACAACCTCAGGAGCGTGAAGCAGCCAGCTTTGCCACGGATACCACAGGTGAACAACTTGAATGACCGAGTTTATACGACAACAACCAACAACAACAAATGTAAGGTCTAAGCTTCACATTTTCATGATCTCATCTATCTTAGGACTGACCTATTCATCTTTAGTGTGTTCCGTAACACCCAGTTATTTCTCCCAGATTAACTCCTGGCTCACGACTTCGGCGCTGATGACACTACAAGTAGGCGGATCTTCAGGTCACTGACCGGGCTTTTACGCAAGCTTCAGGGGAAACAAGGCGGCAATCGATACTTGTACCGAGCCAAGGAAGGTAATTATCTTCTCTTTGGCAGGGTGAACAAACTTGTACAGGATTATCTCCTCTGGCTAAAGATCACGGCAATACTATGGTAGGTAGTGCGGTAGGGATGTGACGTTTTTAGGATAACAAGAAAGATTTATGTATAGCTTAGGTCAAGATAACTGACCAAAAGGCAAATCAACTCACTGGACAAATGGCACCAATACTAAAAAGTTTAGTTTAGTTAGTCGACGGATCAACATCACGGCACACGGGGGTAACCCATAAGTGCTTCGTTCTACTCCCAACTCAAGCCTAAGTCCGGAGAATCTCAGCTCAGTGCACGAACTCCGTAGCACCGTCGAGGATCCTGAAATACTTTGGGTAGATTTGTAACTAGAAATTTTGCCCGGGCAGAGACATTAGGCTACCCTTTTTTCGATTTCCAACTGCTAAGGGATTTCTTTAGGTATACAATACACACGGGCGTCCGATCTCACCAGAGACCAAGGGAAATCTTTGTTACTAGAAGTCCACATGAAAAAATTCCTGCCCCCACACACCTCACCGGGACCTAAACTCGTGACCTCCAGCACTCGAGGCGGACACCGGACCTTGAGACCACCACATATCAGTAGATACTAAAAAAAAAAAAAAAAAATCACTTGACAACACAATCCTATCAATATACTGCTGGAGTCTCAGCCCAGAGACGCGAACGGTCCAATGTTATCTGATTAAGTGCCATGGGATGATTAATCTTCTTAAGCGACTTCCCATACACACCCACACACACAGCTGTTTCCCCTAAGCAACCCCCTTTAATTTGATATATAATACAACATGTCTGCTACCATATTAACAACGTTTAAGTCAACACTGTGACACACCACCATTTCCTATCTTCCGCCATCCATTTTTGTTTGGTCGAAACCTACTTTTTGTTTGCAACTATCATTTCTCGGCCTTTTGGCTAAGTTGGCAAAGATAAAAGTGTATTATCTGCGCTTGATCTGGCCAGGGCCACCAGCAGAGGCGGTCAACCGAATGAGACACTTTGACGTGGGAACCCCTGGAGGAACCGCGGGCCCTTAATTTAAAAAAAAAAAAAAAAAAAAAAAAAAGAAGACAAGAATGTTGACTAGGCCTTAGGTTCTTACCAGAATACTATAGCGTTGCCAGTAATGGGTTGTGCTCAATATTTAATTCTCAAATTCCGAAACAGCCAAATAAATCAAAAGAATGGTTAACAAATCGTTCCCAGCCTTTTGGCTTAGATCAAATAGTAATTTATTTGCACTTGACCTGGCCAGGGTCAAGCCTCGGTCATTCCAAACTGCAAACTCTAATCACCAAATCACTGACCGCTAACATTGGCAAACAGGCCTTGGTGGAACACAATCAGCCCAATGGCACATAGTGGGACTAAGAGGCCTTAAAAATAAAAATAATAATTAACAAATGTTACATTAATCACGAGTTACAGTTATTATCTTACGAATCTGTCTAGGAAATAAATAGTTCACATATTTTACCCTCTTTGTGGCCATTTGTATCACCTCTTTTATTAAAATCCCCTCCATTCAAAATACCATTTCATGAAGAGCAAAAACAAATTCATGGAAACGATTTTGGTATTGGTTAAACAACAACAACAAATTAGTTGTAGGTCCTTTACAGAATGCCGCAGTAAACCACAGCATATTTTGGGCTGCTTGTGATATACGACGCAACTTAGTAGTTTGCAATAGCTTTCTGAACGACCGGCGTGTATACTTTCGAAATCAACGCAAAGTGGCATAATTCCCAGAAATATCAACTGGGTCACCAAGACAGTTCATAAATAAACACATGTAATGTTTGCCGTTCACAGAAATAGAAGAAAGAAGTTTACGTTCAATAGTTTGCCATTGCTTTCTGAACGACCGGCACCCATACCATTTCATTAAAAAAAAAAAAACCAACGTAAGACGGCCTGCTGCCAAATCTCTCACAGCTGTGTTTCGAACGCGGGCATGCGGAATTACGAACTATATTCGTAAAACCTTCGCCACGGAGCCGGTAGAACCCACAGGACGCAATAAATAACAGAAAAATTGAAAACTAGTTAGAGACAGGTCCTCTAGTCTCTACTTTATCTAGACAACACAACAATTGAAAGCTATAGTACAGTTATCGACCAATGTTCTAATCTCTACCTCTTATGGACAACAGAAAAATGGAAGGCTATCGTTACCGGAACAGTCATAACATCTTATGGGAGATGCCTCGAAGAGATTAGAACAAGAATTGTCATGGCGAAGGTAGCCTTTTGCAAGATGAAAAACATACTGACCATTAAAAAGATATCAACTTGTACTTTTATATGGATGTGAAGCGTGGACAATGAGCAGTCAAGCTGAAAAACATCTGATGGCTATGGAAATATGGTTTCTGAGGAAAATGCAAAGAATACCATGGACAGAAAAACCAATGAACAAGTCCTACACGAAACAAATGAAGATCGTAAACAGATTAGAGACATTAGACGTAGACAGTCAAAACTTTTTGGGCATGTTATGAGAAGAAATGAATTGGAGAACTTGGTGACAACTGGCAAGATCGAAGGGAAGAGACCAAGGGGAAGGCCGAGAAGTAAATACCAGGATGGCCTGGCCACGTGTCATGGTTGAGACAGAAACTCGGAGTTGATCCACGACTCTGGTGATCGAGTGAGATGGGCAAAACATGACCGCCCATGCATATCGGCATGGCACATGATGGATCGATCGTTACCAACCAGTCTTCTAGTCTCCACTTCTTCTAGACAACAGAAACATTAAAAGCTATAGTTGTCAACTGGTCCTCTAGCCTCCACTCCTTTCTTCTGGGTTGGCCACAGCGCCTGATGGGTGGGAGACAATTTCAGCCATTACCGGGATGAAACAGTCTGGGAGAGGACCGGTCGGCAACTACAGTACTATAGCTTTAAGTTTTTCTTTTGTCTAGTGCGTTCTTTAATCGCTACTTCCTTTCTTCTACCTCTATGAGTGCCAAATAATACGTGTGTGTTTATGAACGGTCTGATTCCAAATAGACCGCAACTGATTTCAAACCCACGATTCGGTAAAACGGTTAATTGTGAGACGTGGGCACTGCCTCTGAGCCACGGCGCCGGGATAGAACAAAACCAGAAATATAACACATCAAACAATGTAGTCAGCATGACCGAATGGATAAGAACGCATGGTTTTAAACATCCGGTGTGCTAATTCCGAGGTTAGGGGTTCAACCCCTACATCGGACAGCTGGATTAAAATGTTGACCTATCGTCTTGATAGCAATGGAAACCTGTAAAGAAAATGCGGGACTCACATATCATCATCATCATCATCATCAAGTGGGCGATCATAATTCTATACAAATTGCGGTTCTCCGACGGCACTGATCAGTTCATGTGTTGGCCCCCTTCCGTACCATGGCACAAGTCTGTCAAGGATTTTCTCACGCTATCTTCCTCCATCTCGCTTTTCCTCAAATATTTCCGGTTGTCACATTTTCAAGTGTTTCTCTTCTCATATTGTGGCTAAAAATGATGAATGTTTCTTTCTGATGATTGTGATGAATGGCAGGCAACAGAGAAGCGGAATTATTACACAAACATATATACACAAGCACATAACACACACACATATTAAACATATACATAAGTACATAACACACACATACACACATTAAGTGGACTGCAATTTGAAAACTATTGTCCCTAGGAACTGTCCATAGCTTTCCTCTTCTCGGATGTCCTGGATTCATCGATCGTTGGATCCGCTTCCCCCCACCCCCCAGAGATGTTCACTACACCGTAAATCCGCGCATCGCCTACTTTGTCAGTTCATCGCCTTCTTAATCTGTTTCCAGAGAACGGTACTACCGCCGACATTGAGAATCGCCCGCTTTACGTGTGTTTATATAAATGAGACCCCATGTTTACTTCATGGTGACGTGTGTCTATTTAAGGACCACTAAGTGCGGACGCTAACACACTAGCCACGTGTGCGCACGACTAGGTGCCTGTCAGAAGTGATGACGCCAGACTCTTGTTTTACGCTTGAGATTACAGCCCTCGATGATTCATTCGGTTATCGATTCCAGGGATGGTATACCATTATGTCGGTGATACTGCGTGTGTGTACATTTGCGTGTGTGTGTGTGTGTGTGTGTGTGTGTGTGTGTGTGTATTTGCATGTTGTATTTGCATGTGTGCGTGTGTATTTCAGTGAGTTGGTCTCAGTACCTTTAGTGTGTGTATTTGCATGTGTGCATGTGTATTTCAGTGAGTTGGTCTCAGTACCTTTAGCGTGCCCAGTTATAGTTACCAGTTAAAATAAACACTGCATACGTAGAGGTGATGGCTGACACTTATATAAGATTGTTGGAAGTAAGTAAATTTTACAGGGTACGCTAGACAGGAAAGTAACACGTTATAGGCACAGTGGACGGACACACAGGATTGCGTACCCAAAAACAGAGACAGAAGGATAGATAGGTAGGTAGGAGAGTGGGTTAGAAACTGGTAAACAGTTAGGATGATGTTTGCTTGGTGGGGTCTCATGCGAACTATAGCAGAGAGTCTGTTTGGTGGGATCTGTCACTAACTGTAGCAGACTGTTTGGTGGGATCTGCCACAGACTGTTTGGTGGAATCTGCCACAAACTAGCAGACATACTCTGTTTGGTGGAATCTGCCACAAACTGTAGCAGACAGACTCTGTTTGGTGGGATCTGTCACTAACTGTAGCAGACTGTTTGGTGGGATCTGTCACAGACTGTTTGGTGGGATCTGTCACTAACTGTAGCAGACTGTTTGGTGGGATCTGTCACAGACTGTTTGGTGGAATCTGCCACAGACTGTTTGGTGGAATCTGCCACAAACTAGCAGACAGATTCTGTTAGTTGGGATCTGCTGCAAACTGTAGCAGACAGACTCTGTTTGGTGGGATCTGCCACAAACTGTAGCAGACAGACTCTGTTAGTTGGGATCTGCTGCAAACTGTAGCAGACAGACTGTTTGGTGGGATCTGCCACAAACTGTAGCAGACAGACTGTTTGGTGGGATCTACCACAAACTGTAGCAGACTCTGTTTGTTGGAATCTGCTGCAAACTGTAGCAGACAGACTCTGTTTGGTGGGATCTGCCACAAACTGTAGCAGACAGACTCTGTTAGTTGGGATCTGCCGCAAACTGTAGCAGACAGACTCTGTTTTTTGGGATCTGCCACAAACTGTAGCAGACAGACTGTTTGGGATCTACCACAAACTGTAGCAGACAGACTCTGTTTGTTGGGATCTGTCACTAACTGTAGCAGACAGACTCTGTTTGACAAGTCCAGTGATAACTGTTGCACACAAACTCCCTGTGATAAAATTATCAATTATTCACTCCTGGATAAGCGTTGATAATTATTTTCATCCTCAGCAGCAAGACCAGAAGCAGTTAGTCACCTGACTAAATGGTGCTAATTAGGCTGGCGAAGCAAGTTTTAACTCTTGGAGTGCAATCCCTTCATCTGGCCATTGGGTTATATTCAATTAACGGATTAAGTGCCAGAGGATAATATATCATCAAATGAGACCTCCCATTTAGACAGAAGGACGATATATCGCTATACTAGGGTCGTTTTTTTTTTTGGGGGGGGGGGGGGGTTGAGTACACCCGATGGTGAGAGATATGGTGATAGGAAGAGATAATCTACACGCAAAAAAATATGTCCAGTGCACTCTCTAACAGAAGCAACTATGGAAGTATACAGTGTACTTTTAATGACTCTGGGGTTTTTGAAAATATTGCCGTTCCAAGTTTTGTATTTACCTTTAATGTTGCATGAACTCCACAGAGGGTGAATACAAAACTTGGAACGGCAATATTTTCAAAAACCCCACAATCATTAAAAATACACCCTACGGCAGTACGCGCAAGGACTACGTTTGGAAAAAAACAAAAAAAAAACAAATGAACTGTAACCAAATATTAATTATTTAGAACTACCATGCCATAAATATAATATATAGTTGCTACGGACAATAACCTGAGAGTAGTATAACTAGAAAGGCCTTTGTCTGGAATCCACAAGGCAAAATAAACAGAGGAAGAAACAAATCACGCGAGGGAAGAGAAGTAGAAACATAAATCAATAATATGGGTTGGGCATGGACTGAGGAGCTGCGTGGGATAACCAAGGATCGGAGTGAGTTGGATGACGGGGTATGCTCCAGTGGGGGATAACAGGGGAAAGAGGATGACCAGAGAAATGTACACTCGCCTTGAACTCACTGCTCACGATCATACTCCGAATGAATGTACTGCTTGTCCACCTTAATAGTATCAAATCATCACAATATTGGCTTCTCGCCCTTGGCTTGGGGACGTTAATTACAAGTACCTTTGAAGTCGGAGTGGATTCGCCTGAAGGCGATTTTTATCCTTTACAGGACATCGCTGTCAACATCAGCATCTTTCAGCTGATTGTTAATTTCTTGGCAAGATTACGCTCAGTAGTTTGCCATTGCTTTCTGAGCTGACCGGCTCACATACCCCGTAAGTCACCGACGCGGAGAGAACCACTACCATTTCTCACGCACGTCACGTTAGTCACGAGAGTATACGAAATTACGGAGAAAGTCGTGTAACCCCTTGACCAGGGAGACCGGTCTGATGGCGATGGACACTGGAAATAAGGAAAGCTAATCCACACGCAAACACCAATTCAGTACACTAGAAGAAGTCACACGCGTGAATGGACTATGCTTCGGTTCAAACCGAGGTAGCGCCCCCCCCCCCTTTAAAAAAAATAAATCACCATTATTCGTCGTACAACAGAGAACAACTAGAAACGAACACGACCGCTGCAAAAACAACAACAACAAAAACAACAACAACAACAACAACAGTCTAACCCCTCTTGTCCTGTGGCGGAAAAGCAACGTATAGTGATAACAGACTATTGCTATTATTCTTATTCTGCACTTTAACCCCCATAAGAGCATATATCCTCAATCAACTCACGACAGGCCATTCTATCTTTTGCTATTTCTGGCAGCACCTTCCGTGTCCTCTGTATATTATTCATCTGTCGACTCTGCTAAAACAGACATTCTGGCTTAAGCGTAAGATTCACATTAAGAGAACACACATGCCGGTTAGCACACAGACACAAACCACCACCTCGTTGTTCCGTGTCTTGCCAGGGAATCAACAACAAGCACAGCCAAATTTTGAAACATAAGCTTGGCAGAGGCGACACACTGGATACATAAGTGACGGGGAGTGAGGTGTAGACGTGTACTGAACTGCATGAGTGTGTACACACGGCTGTTTGTGTTTGTAGTTAGTAGCTAGGAATTGCTGGCGTTTAGTGAGTTTGTGTGGGGGTGTAATTGCTCTGTCCTTAATCAACCAGCCACTGAATTCGCCACTGTATGAAAGTAAAATATTAAAACAATATTTCCATTTTATTGCTTAGTAGTTGTTGCAGCAGTAGTAGTTTTAGTAATTATAGTAGTAATAGTAGTACTAGCAGATGAAGCAGTATTAGTAGTAGTAGTAGTAGTAGCAGCAGTAGTACTTGTTGTGATTATAGCAGCAACAGTAGTTGTAGTAGCGTATATGTCGCACCAGCAGTTGTATCAGTTGTACTAACTACAGGTACAACATTTGATAGAAGTTGTACTAATTACATCTGCCTCAGTTAAGATTTGACAGTGGCTGTACTAACTATGAGTACAACAAATTGAGAGTGGATGTGCTATGAGTACAACATATGAGAGTAGATGTGCTATGAGTACAACATCCAAGACTGGCTGTACTGAGTACAATATCCATGACTGGCTGTACTAACTATGATTACAACATCTGAGAGTGGCTGGACAATGAGTACAACATAAGAGAGTGGCTGTAATATGAGTACAACAACTGAGAGTGATTGTACTATGAGTACAGCAACTGAGAGTGGCTGTACTATGAGTACAATGTCTGAGAGTGGCTGTACTATGAGTACGACATCTGAGAGTGGCTGTACTGAGTACAATATCCGTGACTGGCTGTGCTAACTATGAATACAACATCTGATAGTGGCTGTACAAAGTGAGTACAACATATGCGACTAGCTGTACTTTGAGTACATCTGAGTGTCTACCATGAGTACAACATCTGAGACTGACTGTATTATGACTAAAACATCTGAGAGGGGCTGTACTAACTATGAGTACACATCTGAGAGTGGCAGTACTAATCATGAGTACAACATTTAACACCTGCTGTACCAACTACAAAAACAACATTTTACACCTGCTGTACCAACTGCAAAAACAACATTTGATAGCTGCTGCACCAACTATAAAAACATTTGATAGCTAGGCACCAACTACAAAAACATTTGATAGCTGCTGCACCAACTACAAAAACATTTGATAGCTGCTGCACCAACTACAAAAACATTTGATAGCTGCTGCACCAACTACAAAAAACAAGATTTGATAGCTTGATATTTAAATTTGTTATGCAAAGATCAATGTGTGTTTTTTCCAGTTGATCTGTTAAATGTCCCAGGTGTTACACACTCTTGGCAGGCTCCAAATCCACACAGGTTTTAACTGCTTCAGCTGTTGTATATTATTGCCCCACTAGCTAAGAGTACATTCAACAATGGTTGTACTAGCTACTACAATATCCAACAGCTGTTGAACTAGCCATCAAGTACAACAACTGACAGTTGTTGAACTAGCCATTGAGTACAACATCCATTATTCAGCTTGTCCAGAGCTTAGCTGTGAATGTTGAATGAGCAGCCAGCCATGGACTATGAGTGGTGGTCAAGCGGACAGACGGCGGTCATTGAGAGGAAGCGAGTTAGTTGGTGGGGCAGCTATCTCTTTAAAACACCTCAACACTCTGTGACGTGGCGTGGCCATCGGCGGGTAAGAGGAGCCACACATAACCTCTCCTCCTCTCCCTCCTCCCATACTGCCTTGCACGATCTGTCTTTTTAGACAAAGGTAATCTGAGTCAACCATACACAAACTGACGGAAGGCAAGGGGAAAACCATCACTGTATTTTCCCAAGATAATTATGCTTCAAAACAAAACTGATAAAAATAATGCAGCGAGAGAATATTCTTAACAGTCCTGTGTGTTGGCACGGAAGGAAGTCAACACATGAAATGATGAATTGATTCATGCCGTCATAGATCGCAATTTTCGGAGAAGCATCATTGCCCACGCCAGCCGGCAAGTTACTTGATACTTGATGCTGATAACTATTAATATGGTTTTGTTGTTGTTGTTTTCAACATGTGGTCTATGCAATATCAGCGTTTTCACTCCATCTCTTGATTCACAGGCATTTGTTTATTTTCTCTCCATGAGCTCCAACCGCATTGGTGATAATTCTGTGATACCATTTTACTTATTTTTAGTCCTTAAAATATGCACAGGCGCCATTTTAATGATTTTTTTTTTTTTTGGTGTGGGTAGTTTATTATGAATTGTTTTGGTCGTTGCTAACTACAGCATTCAACAAGATCTATCTGAACCCTTAGTGCCCTTACTAGCTACGTCTATAAAATACACAACAAAAAGAAATTATGCTAATTAAATTACACGAAGCAGTTGTCAGTTGTAGCAGCAGTTATGACAAAAATCGGCAGCTGCATTCACATCAAACAACCTCAATTTTGTAATTTGTAATTGTAGAACATTCCCTTAAATGTAGACCACTTCATTAAACCTGAAGAAGTTACCACAAATCAACAAAACATACAACCAACTACTATTGTTGTTACGTAATAAAAATTAGCAATTAACAATAATTATATAATTATAACCAAAATGACACAACTAATGATATTCACCAGATACAGGCAATATTCCAGCAATATGAACTCCGAATCCCGCGAGAGGAAGGCTGTCAACATCTTGTTTGAATTGTAACATCATACTGCGTATGTAAAAACTTAATTATATTTCGGTCAGAAGTAGGTTACAGTTCCCGCACGTGTGTCTCCCCACACATATCTGAGCTATCTCACTATCATTACAGTTAAATATGCGCAAACTGGGCCTAGGAATAAAAGCCACCATTGCCACAACACCTACACTGCAATACTGCCATCCCGATTCACAACGGACCGAGCAAGTCAGGCTGTAGTTCTGCGTGTTAAAGAACCTTGCGGAAACATTGCACGCGGGCTCAAGCTACTGCAGTCGAATTGACCTGTTATTCTCCCCAAGCTGAAAATGTAGGCCGTGGATTTTTCTGCTGGGTTCATTTAAGGTTCTTTCTGGCCTGGATTAAACATTCTACTTTGGCCTACTTTTAGAATAATTCTTGGTGGGGGTACAGTTGGGTTGTTTTTTTTAAAGAACGTTTTGAGCTGTTATTCTCAAAACTTATGTATTATACTTGTAATTTCGAGGTTCGTGGTGCATGTGGGTTACTTTAAATTGAAATTAGCATCAATTACAGTGCAGACTAGTGTCTGAAATGCTAAATGCAGGGTGTTCATTAACTATAATTATATTTATTATACATGATGTCGCGGGCTGGAGAGGGTGTCACTTTGCCCAGTCGAAAGTGGGTCATATATGGGACACCGATGAAGCGGGCTGCCTTAACCGGTTAAAAGCCATGGGGTGATTAATCGTCTAAAACGACTTCCTGTAACTGCCACAGGTTTATATATCGTAAAAATGTTATCACTGCGTTATAATATAATAAGTCTGCTACCATATTAACAACTTTTAGGTCATAACTGTGACACGCCCCTACTTCCCATATTCCGCCGTCCGTTTTTGTTTGGTCCAAACCTATTTTTTATTTGGCACAGAATGAGTTAACCATAGAAAGATAAATCCATTGTGCTTGCGATGAAATTACTACCCAATACAGCTAACTTCAGTCTTTGTTTAGGTTTGCTCTCTCTCTCTCTCTCTCTCTCTCTCTCTCTCTCTCTCTCTCTCTCTCTCTCTCTCTCTCTCTCTCTCTCTCTCTCTCTCTCTCTCTCTCTCTCTCTCTCTCTCGCAAACGCCATATACCTGTTTTACAATTTACTTTGTAAAATGGGATCCTTGTTTCGATGGTTAATGTATGGAGCATTTTGTGGATACGTTCAAGATGTATCATTTTCAGAAAGCAAAAGTGAATGAGAATACTTGGAGTATGAAAAATTCAGTGATACCGTTAAATTTGTTCAAATTAAACTAAGTGTGAATGAGAATACTTGAAGTATGAAAGAATGTATATTGAAAGATTTTAGTATGTATGAGAGCAAATGATTACTCCACCATAATCATCAACAAGTAATGTGTAGGTAATTATTACACCATGCCATGCATGTAATATTATCACGCATATATGAATGTATATGTTGTATTCGCAAATGTAAAAAAAAAAAAACACACACACACATACACACAACTCACCTTGTAAATACATACTGTTTTGTAAAAAAATAAAATTAAAATAAACATTATACACTATGGTTAAAATATTAACATCCTGTTAGTATCTTTGTCTCCTGGCAACCAGCATGTTTAGATATATGTGAAAACCAATATAAAATAACAAGAAGTAAGAAGTAATGCAGCTTGTTCTATAAAGCTGCAATACCCCGTGTTATTTTATCTTGTTTACATGTCCACAGCTTTACCGCAGTTTCCGCTAATTTTAGTCGTATATATGAAAAAATACTGCCACCTTGCAGTTTTGAAAGACGATAGCTTGTTACACTATGATTTTTTTTTTTTAAAAGGGCTTACTACCCTCTTCATATTTCAAAACATGCGCTGAATTGAAGAGACCATATGTTGCCCATGCAGCATGATCCCTTTCTCCACCTACCCTGTTTACCCCAGAGGAAAGGTAACACAATACATGTGAAACAAAATGAAAAAGAGTACTGAATTATTATGTAGGAATATTTCTGCTGTGTGGTAGTGAATTTGGAATGCTAACAAACAAATTATTAAGAGCTTGAAAGCAACAGAGATGTGGTTTCTGGGATGAATGTCGCAAATAATTTGGACTGCCAAAGCAACTAACAACGACTGCCTGAAAGAGACCAATGAAAGTAGAATATTATATAACACTGCTAGATAGCGACAAGCAATATTCTTTGGTTATGCAATGAGAAGAGAGGCATTGAAAAACATCGTGACAACTGGAAATATCAGCGGCAAAAGAGGCAGCCACATCCAGCGAACTAATGCTGGATAGACTAAGATGGCGGCATAGAAGAATATGATCAGTAGCATTGATCCTGAGCACTAGGGAGCAAGATCTGTGGAGAGACAATCACGCCTGCGCCAGCTGGCAGGGAATATGATGATGATGATGATGAAGACGACGACGACGATGATGATGATGATGATGATGATGACGACGATGATGATGATGATGATGATCATGATGATGACGATGACGATGATGACGACGATGCCGACGACGACGACAACGATGATGATGATGATGATGATGATGATGATGATGATGATGATGATGATGATGACAACGATGATGCTGATGATGATGATGATGATGATGATGATGATGATGATGATGATGACAACGATGATGATGATGATGATGATGATGATGACAACGATGATGATGATGATGATGACGACGATGCGGACGACGACGACGACGATGATGATGATGATGATGATGATGATGATGATGATGACGACGACGACGATGATGATGATGATGATGATGATGATGATGATGATGATGATGATGCCGACGACGATGATGATGATGATGATGATGATGATGATGATGATGCCGACGACGACGATGACGACGACGACGATGATGATGATGATGATGATGATGATGATGATGATGATGATGATGATGATGGTGATGATGATGATGATGAAGATGACGATGCCGACGATGACGACGACGATGATGATGATGATGATGATGATGATGATGATGATGATGATGATGATGATGACGACGCCGATGATGATGATGATGATGATGATGATGATGATGATGATGATGATGCCGACGACGACGACGATGATGATGATGATGATGATGATGATGATGATGATGATGATGATGACGACGACGATGATGATGATGATGATGATGATGATGATGATGATGATGATGCCGACGACGACGACGATGATGATGATGATGATGATGATGATGATGATGATGATGATGCCGACGACGACGATGACGACGACGACGATGATGATGATGATGATGATGATGATGATGATGATGATGATGATGATGATGGTGATGATGATGAAGATGACGATGCCGACGATGACGACGACGATGATGATGATGATGATGATGATGATGATGATGATGATGATGATGATGATGATGATGATGATGATGATGATGATGATGACGACGACGACGACGACGATGATGACGATGATGATGATAGTAGGTGACTATGTCAGACACTACCGCCATACACTGTCAAAACTCCCCTGTTTGTACTCATCGCCGGCTACGTGGTGAAGGTGCTACGAACACAAATCGTAATCCCGCATATCGCGTTCGAAACACAGCTGCGGGCGAAATGACAGCTGGCCATCTTGCGTTGGTTTTCATAAAACGATATAAATGCCGGTCGTATAGAAAGCAATGACAAACTACTTAACATAAACTTGTCAAGAAATTACAACCAAAAATGTTGTTGTTGACTGTGACATCCTGTAAAGGATATGCAACTAACTTTGACTTTTTTTTTTGGCCTAGAGAAGTAACAGTGGAGGATAAACCCTACGGACCAATGAACGAAATAAAAAAACAGTAAAGTTTATACAAGAGACAACACTGAAGATATACATAATACATTTCAAGTGGACGGAAGGAAAAGTATACATTCATTACAGACAGAGGGATCAACACCTTTCCCCACATTTATTGAAAGACTGGAGACCAAGTGGTTTGACCATCTCGTTAGAATGCAACACCATCAACTGCCATCACTGGTCCTACATCAAAGATTATCTGTGACGAGAGCAAGAGGACACCCGAGAAGAAAATGGATTGAAGACCTCAAAGACATTGTACAATCACACGGAATGACACTATCCAATGCCACCCATCGGGCGTTGGAGCGCCAATTATTCCTCCCCACGACGTTTGACGGCAAAAGTGGAAGATTATGATGATGATCATGGTGATGATGATGATGATACATTCATTAGTCGTTTCCAGGCAATCGATATTGGTTACTCTGTCAGTCCAAAGTATTCGCAACATTCGTCTCAGGAGCCGCATCTCCGTTGCCTCCACGTTCCTCCTAATGTGTTGACATTCGATATATTGAGTTAAGGAACTCGATATATAAAGGCCGCTGTTGACAGAAAGAAAACCAAGAAAGACAAGGTCTTTCGGTCACACCAAACGACGAAACAGTCAATGGAAAATCTTTATCAGGTAGTGGGTCGACATTGCTGAGAGGTTTAACGGTCTTTCACGTTCTCTGTTTATTCTGATTGAAATAAGAATTTAAAAAAAAAAAAGATATGAGAAGCTTTTCATTGCGCTGGGAAATGTATGGAATTCAAAAGAAAGTAAACCTTGTACGAAGCTTAAAATATTCAGGAATATCAATTGGGGAACCCTTTGAGGTCACTAAGACAGTGCATAAATAAACACACAAAGTTTTGTTTAGCGCTCATAGAAGTGAGAAGAAGGAAGTAGAGACTAGAGGACACACTAAGCAGCATAAACATTAAAAGCAATAGTTACCGACCGGGATTCGAACCTGTCACCTCTAAATGACGACGCAGCTCGGTAACTATAACGTTAAATTGTTGTTGTTTAAAAAAAAAAATCAGCCAGAATCCAACCAACCTACTGTGAAGGTCCCCAATAGGACATGACAGAAAGGACAGAGAACAGACATTGGATATGGGAATAGTACGGGTATAGTAGACCGGTCCATACGCCCATGACTGAAGGTTAGAGACAAGAATGTGCCCTTGAGTGTCAGGACAGGTTCACCTTGGACGGGATGACGTAGTACGCCTGCCTCAACAGGCGAGTGCAGGACAGACTCGAATAGCACGACTTCCACGGACTACACGAGAGTCAAGTACCTCGTGATCACCTAACTGAGTAGGAAGCAACAGACGGGACTCGGGCGTGGATGAGAGAGGATGCGTGACTGTGTTTTGGAGAGATAAATAGACCATTTACTTAGACTTAAGTTAGTTAGTTAGTCGACAGATCATCTCATTGCACATCGAACCATTCAGTCCATAAGTGCTCAGATCCCCTCCTCAGCAAATCCCGCAGCGTGTAGCGGCTAACGACACCAGTTCTGTGTTGGTTTGTCAGACTTCTTTGGCTTCCTGCGTAGTGTTCTTGTTTGGCCACCCCTCTTTTAATTTGCTGTTCTCGCAGTCTGGCCATGGTTGTAGATTCACAGTCATCACTTGGTTCTCGCAAAAGTCTTACTTCTCGTAGAGCATTCAGAATGTCAGCCTGGTCCATGGCGCGTCCGCCCTCCACAGTAGCGTTACCTGCGAGCTTGTCAGTCCGCTCGCTCCCTTGTACTCCCGCATGCCCTGGCACGAAGATTAAACTAATCTTTGCCAGCCGAGACCGCTCCAGAGGCAGCAACCATTCTCTTCGGATCTCTCTCTCTCTCTCTCTCTCTCTCTCCCCCCCCCCCCCCCCCCCCCCAATCTCTATCCTCTTGAGCATGTTCATTGAGTCGCTAAGGAAACATGCCCTAGTTAATGTCTGTGTCTCGAGCCATGTTATTGCTTTACTATTGCCATGACTTCCATAGTCAGGCTACTTGTGGTCTCAACAAAAGCACCAGAGTCCTCCTTCACAATTCTCCCTCCGGCCTGAGCCGTAAAGGCCCATGAGCTTCTCACATGTCGGACGACCGACCCATCTGTGTAAATGACAGCATCACCGTCTAGCGAATTCTCGAAAATCAACGCTTGTACTTCCGCCTCCACAGCAGCCGGGTTTTCTTGTTGCATTTTCTGTCTAGTTGGATGCAAACTGAAAAGGATGTGCAGAAATCTGTTGGTACTTGTACCCACTCCTCGCCAGGTTCTAAGTCCTCAAGTGAACACACCTGTTGAAGAATGTCTTCGGCTTGACCGTCCACTTTTTAACCTGCTGCCCTTCACCTTCATAATTTCACTATGCAGTGGATGTTGTGTGTTTGCGTTAACTCTGAGGTAGGCGCGGGCTTGTATTCTGTCTTCAATGGTTGGAAAATCAAGAAGGTAGCGCATCGCCCTGCATGCTGTATCTCTTGTACATCCAAGAATAATGCGCATAGCTTCATTCTGTATCCTTTCCATTCTTTCTATCTGCTTATGGCTGAGAGTCAGGATTGCCATTGCATACTCCAAAACAGACATGACCAGCCCCTCGTACAGAAGACATAGATGGCGCTGCTCACAGTTTGCTGCCGCCATCACCCGCATCGCAGCCAACCCCCGCTTGGCCTTTGTTATCACCTGGTCTATATGCTCATTATAAGCAAGGCTTCGATCAAACCGTATCCCCAGGTAATTCATTGCCTGCGTTCTTTCCACCGTCTCTGAACACAGATTTACAGTTGGTTTTGGAGTGTTGACAATATGATTATTCAACGAGAACCAAGTCACTGTTGCCTTTGTTGGGTTCACGATTGCCCCAGCCTCAACACGCCAAGTACTTATGCGATTGAGTTCGGTTTGTAGCTCCACAGCAACCTGAACTCTATCCTTGCCCTGACGATACACTAAAACATCGTCGGCATGTCCAGTGATTTGCTCACTGGTGATTCTCACAGTGTAGACGTTTAACAGTACCGGAGATAAAGGTGATCCCTGTGGTAGGCCAGGATATATTGTTGTTTGTTCCGACGTCCAACTTCCACATCTAGAAACTACTTTCCGTTGGAAGAGGGCTGCAGCGATCCAACTAAGGAGGAATTGACTTATTTTGAGTTCAAGCAGCTGAAGCATTAAAAAATCCAATGGTACTCTGTTGTACGCGTCCTCAAGATCAATCGCTGCAGCAAAGGTTTCAATGCCTGAGTGGAAACCTTCATAGATATCATGGGCAAAAACTGCTGCATTGGTCCAGGTTTCTCTTTTTGGACGGTACCCACCCAGGGTAGGTGGGAAAACACCTTGCCTCTCTAACTGGCTTGATATTTTCCTGGCAATTAACTTCTATAGCAGCTTGCCTATTGTATTCTGCATGGTTATAACTCGATATCCCTGAATTTGTGTGTGGTCTTTGCCAGGCTTCGGCAAGGGAATCAGATAGCTGTGTAACCACTCCTCCTTGATGCTAGCACTCCCTATACAGTTGTTGTACATGTCTGCTAGTCCCCCTAGCTCGTTGCCGGTGTACCTTATTGATGTCGTCGTATCTTATGCCATCTGGCCCTGGAGCGATGTTTTTTGATCGTCGTAGCACAGCCTTGATTTCTTTCACTGTCACTGTGTCTTGATCCGAAGTGTTCTGGGCCTTGCACCTGTCTGAGGTAACCTCCTTGGCAAGATTTCGGCCTCTCATGTCTGCTTGGTTGCTCTGCTCTAGATAGCGTTCAAAGAGGGCTTTGTCCTTGTCCTCGTCAGTCCTCTGCCAGATGAGGTCAGCACCTTGGAAGTCAGAAATGCTCTTATTCTTGACTACCCCGCTCATGCTTTTATGTAGCTGCCAGAACAATTTCAATGGCTTGTCTGTGCTTACTCTTCGACACACCTCTGCCCATTTTTCACTTTTAACCGCCGTGACCAGTTTTTTTATATTGCTTACTTTTGTGTGCATCTCTCTTTCTAAGTGCATGCAGGGACTAGGATGGCCAGCTCTGTTATTCTTGGCATTTTGCCATCTCCTTACAGCACTACGCTTATCCACCCAAGCCTCCTCTACCTCAAGATTCCACCACGGTGGCTGCTCCCAGCTTTTTTTTCCTGCCCTGAAGCTTTCTGCACTTGTCACGTCTTAATTTATTCACCACATCTTGCCCTGTACTGTCATACTGGAAAGTCTTGACCGTTAACTTGTGCTGCCTGGTTCTGAGTTTCTCCACCAATATGCTGCAAGGGTGGCTGGTCGCTGCCTTCGTGTCCTAGGACACTCCATCTACACACTGTAGTGAGTGAAGGAGAAACCAGCGCCAGATCAATAGCACTGTCCTCATCCCCTGGACGGCTTGCTGTCCTGGTGACACAGCCACTGTTGATACAAACGAGGTCTCGAGCTCCTCCCCCTGTGTGTTGGAGGAAATGTTTCCTCATGATCTGCCTTTAGCGTTGAAATCACCACAGAAAATAACATTTCTCTCGTGACCTAATATGTCACTTAAGCACTGCCACTTCTGGGAATCCATACTCGCGTTGCGGGCATAAACATTAACCAGCACGAATGGTAGACTGGATTGAACTCTTACCGCCTGTATTTGTATATAGTCACTGTCCCAACTGGACATGTCTACCTCTGACGCCACCATGCTGTCGCGAATGAGAATCGCCATTCCCAGATGCCGTCTGTTGTAGAAACATTTGAAGCCGGCAATTCGGAGTAGCTGATCACCAGTCTCGTCTCCTGGAGCGCTACAATGTCGATCCTGTAAACAAGATTTTCTAAAATAGGACCCCATTGTTTTACGCTGGCGCAGTTCCAATACAGAATATGGATATTCCTGAGGCCCAGACGGTCACACTTGAGTCTTAAACGCCTTAAACCACCACACTTACCTTGTCTCTTGCAACATGCCCGGCGCCCACGCCGCCTTGTTAGGTTGACTGCCAACCGCTCGGAGAATACACGTTGTTCCGCCATGTTGAAAAACCCGAACACCACAGAAACCACACACGAAAAATTCACTCAAATATTGCTTCGCTCGATGCACGAAACTCCGTAGCATCCGCGCAAATCTTGAGTAGAAACTCGACTTAGTTAGACTTAAACTTCACTAGTGAGAACGAATGGGGCCCCTGCTAGCTGTGTGTTAGTGTGTATGCTGAAGCACAATTATGTGATACGCCGAGCAAGTATGGTGCGAGCGTAGTGCGAGAGCTGTGCGAGTTTTGTGAAATGATCTTTGTAGATAATGTTATGACAATGTATGTGTAATGATATATTCATGCTTTTCATGCCTCGTCTGTACTCCATCAACTGCCTGCCTAAACCCCTGTTTATGAACCCCTAGAGACGTCACTAAGCAGCATAAACATTAAAAGCTATAGTTACTGACCGGGATTCGAACTTGTCACCTCTAAATGACGACGCAGTTCAGTAACTAAAACGTTAAATTGTTATGTTGTTAAAAAAAAAAAAAAAAACAACAAAATCAGTCAAAATCCAACCAACATACAAAGGGCTTGGCATCCTATTATTTACTAAGAGTCTGAAGAGCTAAAATAGACGAAAATGAGAACATAAATCTGAATGTAAACAATGAGCAGACACACGAGAAACAGATAATGGCAGTGGAAATGTGGGTTTTGTGAGATTTGAACAGAATACCAATCACAGACAGAAAAAACAATGAGTAAGTAATACAAGAAAGAAAATGACAACCGTATACTGATAAGAGCAATTAGACGTAACAGTCAGGATATTTTGGGCACGTTATGAGAAGAAATAATCAAGAGAACATGGTGAAAAATAGCAAGATTGAGGGGGAAAAGAACAAGTGGGAGGCAGAGAAGTAAATATATGGATGGCTTGGCCACATGGCATAGTCAAGACAAGAACACAGAACTAATCCACGACTCTGGTGATCGCGTGAGATGTCGTAACATGACCGCCCACGCTTACCGGCATGGCACATGATGATGTAATCTGAATATACCCTTGGACATATAGACATTCGCCACGTATGTACCAGACGTCGATTAGAGCTTCTCCTGATGTGAACACTCTATATGTCAGATGAACTCGTATTCGTCTCCTTTGACATCATAAGGAGTATTGCGTTGAACTGTTTCGTCAAGTCTGTGGCTTCATCAATCCATCCATCATGTGCCATGCCGATAAGAGTGGGCATTCATGTTTTGCCATCTCACTCGATCACCAGAATCGTGGATCAGCTCCATGTTTCTGTCTCGATCATGCCACGTGGCTAAGCCATCCAGGTATTTACTTCTCGGTACCTCCAATCTCAGCAAGCGTTTTGTCGGGTTAATCACCCTAGTCTTTGACTGTCCCCAGTCTAGCTACAAGGCAGCAAGTTTGTGTTTCTCTTCGTCTGGTTTCTATCCCTTTTTCCTTTTCCATGGGGAAACCCTACCAGTAGTTGCGCTACCGCCGGCACATCTCTTGGAGTCATTGGAACGCTTGTGCATCGGAATGCCCGATGTTTTGCTTAATTGCACCGGGGTTTATCCCATAAACCGACCCTGTGGCGTAGGGGTAACAGTGACAACCGGGTTTGAAACACAATTGTGGGCAAATTGAAAGTAAACCGCCTTGCATTGGTTTTCATGCAATAGTATGAGTACCGGTCCTTCATACACCTATCTGAAG
Source organism: Cepaea nemoralis (assembly GCA_014155875.1). Lineage (NCBI taxonomy): Eukaryota > Metazoa > Mollusca > Gastropoda > Stylommatophora > Helicidae > Cepaea > Cepaea nemoralis. Next base: position 441,470 of record JACEFZ010018547.1, read on the forward strand.
ATCATTTGCCACACCCTGCAGGCCATCTGATCTTTGGTCTTCCTCTTCCTCTCTACCCGGGCATGTATCCCTCCATGATTGTTGTCTCAAAACTCATGACGTTTCAAGTGACAAAAATATTTCAATTGTCTTTGTTTTATGGTCTTCAGTAGCCATCCTCCTTCAGTATTCAGCTCTTGAAGTATGGATGCATTTGTTCTTTTCTTTATCCAAGATATTCTTAGAATCCGTCTATAACATTTATATTCAAGGGCATTTATGCGCCGTTCAGCTTGTTTATTAAGTGTCCAGGTCTCACAGGTGTATGTTGCAATGGGAAAGATGTATTCTCTTAAATATCTAATTTTTGTAGTTCTATCTGTCCTCCTCCACAATTTATTCAGTTGTTTTAGTTTTTGAAGAGCAATAGATATTCGTCTTTTAATTTCTTTCATTGTGTCACCATTGTTGGTAATTAATGACCCAAGATATTCGCTTGGCAAACTACTGAACGTAAAACTTGCCAAGAAATCACAGCTAAAAAAATGCTAGGGTTGACTGCAACGTCCTGTAAGGGATATGCAACATTAAATTTTTTTTTTAAAAACAGGATGTGATGAAAAGAGAGGCATTGGAGAACATCGTGACTACTGGAAAGATCGAGGGGAAGAGAGGCAGAGGCAGACCAAGAGAAATGATGCTGGACGGATTGAGACGGTGGCATGGAGGGATATCATCAGCAGAGTTGATCCAGAACACCAAAGACCAAGATCTGTGGAGAGACATGAACGCCTACGCCAGCTGGCAGGGCACTTGATGATGATGAAAATAAAAATGTCTTCCGAAGCAGTTTTCTGCTACAGGTTTGTGATGTGATTGGGCCATAGCATTTTGTAGGCCTGAATGCGCGCAGGAATAAGTGTCCCAACCTTTCCCTCGCTTCTTGGGACAACGAACATAAGAGTCGTAACCTCGTCCATCCGAGCTCCAGATATTATCTGCGTCGCTCCTCATCATCTATGATAACCAGCTCGCTATGATTACCAGCCACTCCTGTTATTCTGTATCTGGACATATGGTACTGTCTTCAGTTATAAATCAACGTGAAGCAATAATATTGAAATTAATATTAACAATCTTAGCCCACCATTGGTCAGCAAGGCCGAATGGACAAGAGCACACGATCTTAAACTTCCAGTACGAGGATGCCGAGGCAGCGTGTCAATCCCTAAACCGGTCGGTTAGACTGACATGTTGAATTCACATTATTGACTTTGGGGAGTAAATTATAAGTGCCTCGAAAAGTTGGAGTGGGTTCGCAAGATGGCGAGGGACACTGGTAATACTAATAGGGACAGCTACCCACACGTGGTCCAGTGCTATAGAAGTTGTCGCACATGTATGGACTATTCTTAAGTTCAAAGTGAGCGAAAAACAGCTCTCTATTTACTCCTAAATATGAGATTTGGACCAGGCGCCGCGGCTGAGAATTTAGACGGTACGCCTCGGGATTAGAAGGTAACGGGCTGGAACTCAGCACAGGTTTGAGAATGTTTCGAAGAACCATTAGTATCTAATGATATCACGTGTCCCCATGATGTCTTGAAGAAGAAGAAGAAGAAGAAGAAGAAGAAGAAGAAGAAAAAGAAGAAGAAGAAGAAGAAGAAGAAGAAGAAGAAGAAGAAGAAGAAGAAGAAGATAAAGAAGAAGAAGAAGAAGAAGAGAAGAAGAAGAAGAAGAAGAAGATAAGAAGAAGAATAAGAAGAAGAGAAGAAGAAAAAAGAAGAAGAAGAAGAAGAAGAAGAAGTAGAAGAAGAAGAAGAAGAAGAAGAAGAAGAACAACAACAACAACAACAACAACAACAAGAAAAAGAAGAGGAACGCGGATATAAGTTCATACACGCAGATTTTTACAAGAACACAATGGCACAACTGGATTCCCAGAAAGAAGTGTATTCTAGAGAAACTCAGTCTACACGAGAACACCCATGACAGCTACAGTTGTACCGTTGCTGTGTTGAAATGTTCGTTCGCCTTCTCCTGCCAATTCCTCCCCCAATCGAAAATTTGCCCTGAACCAACTTGCGCCTAACCCTTTGCAGACTCGTTCATGCCAGTTTGAATTTTGCAGCTTAAGTTGTCTATTTGATGAGGTAGCCAGTTTTACGCCAACCTGCCTAAGCCGCCTGTTACGACATGCCTGTTACAGTGTCACTGCTCTTAGCTTGCCTTATGAACCCTGGTGACATACGGGCGAGAGAGGTCTTCTTGGACAAGATATCAAGGCCACTCGCCCCAAACACTCATCTCGTCGTTTACTGGCTGAAATACCAGTGCACCAATGTGGAGCTCACGAAGTGAACTATAAAAATACTAGTGAATCAATGTGCATCTCATGGAGAGAACTAGAAGTTATCAGTGAACCAACGTGGAGCTCGTGGAGAGACCTAGACAAATACCAGTGAACCAATGTGGGGCTCATGGAGAGAACTAGACAGTTACCAGTGAACCAATGTGGGGCTCATGGAGAGAACTAGACAGTTACCAGTGAACCAAAGTGGGGCTCATGGAGAGAACTAGACAGTTACCAGTGAACCAATGTGGGGCTCATGGAGAGAACTAGACAGTTACCAGTGAACCAAAGAGATGAAGACACGACGCTAGCGCTGCAGTGAACATAAATTACGGAAAGGTGTGAACAGTATAAATAGACGGACCTAAAACATAAAGCGAAGAGAAGCAGGCAGAGAAATGAATAAGATGGGAAGGACATGAATATGAAGCTGCTTGGGATCGCTAACGATAAAACCATAAGAGAAATTAATGGCTGCAGCAAATATAACAATACAAAATGAGAATAGCCAAGTATGTGTGATTTGCATTCGTTGTGAGGTATGTGTGGTTTGCGTTCCTTGTAAGGTATGTAAACTTCCGAAGGAGTTACACATACTTGGTTTTATTTTGTGAGGATAAGACGGTTGGGAGAATACTCAATGTATCAAGAAGAGAGAACATCAGAAAAGAAGAAATCGGACTAAAGTGGAGGTTATAGCAGTGCTTAATTTTATTAGAAGGCAGCAAGTCAAATGGTGTGGTAATGTAACTAGGTTACCACCTAACAGTATACCACAACTAGCAGTGATGTACAGACTAAATCGGAGCAGAATAAGAGGCCGACCACGTTAACGATGGACAGAGGGAATAGCAGAGTCCATGGGAATCTCGATACATGAAACCTATAAACGGACACTCTCCCGCTGTTTAAGCTTCACCTCGACACCGCAATGTACGAGAGGAACAAGATGAGATCAGATGAGAAAACGGCTGATAGTGAATAGATTGAGAACCTATGCCCTAATGGGGGAATAAACGGCGAGAGCAACAGAAGAACGGGCTTTTATTTCACCTCCAACAGTCACCTCAGAAGGTGGAGTGGGTTCGCTTGTGTGATGGCGAGTGGGATCGCTTGTGTGATGGCGAGTGGGATAGCGAGGGACACTGGTAATAGGGAAAGCTAGTGCACACGAACACATTAATCCAGTCCACTAGAATTATGTAGAACATTCCTAGGCTACTCCTGAGTTCAAAGCCAGTGAAGGGGGAAAAAATAATACATACCCCCACCCCCCCAACTAGACAAACCCCCAGCCTTACCAAGGATCGATCACGCGTCCTACGATATGTGAGGCAAACGATTTGATCCTCGGCCACCCGCTCCTCAAAAACTCGCATATATATTCATTTTTAGCACATATGCCGCCCCCCCCCCCCCCCCGGCGTATGCGTTCAAGTCTCTCCACATATCTCGGTGGCTCGTGTTCTCGATGACAGTACTGAGGTAATTGTATTTACGTTCCCAAGTCAATCGGAGTAGGAGTTGAATCCAATACCTCCCCCGATGTGTCTCCACCTTGACGTGGTGAGGGAGCTTGCGTGTCCCATAGACCCCGTTTGCTTGCCGATGGGTGAAAAATTACATATCGGACAGCTTATGGGATAGGGACCAGACTAAGAAGAGACACAACCTGCTGCTCTTCAGGCATAGACTGAGGTAGCAGTCAAAATTTAAATGAGGTGCACAAAGGCAGATTTCTTTTCTTGGTCCGGACAAATCTCTTAAGGCTCCCTGTCGAGGGCTGTGGCTGAAACGCCTCTAAGCCACAAACCCTCGTCTTAGAGCCAGTGCTGATACCCGTCTACCGGAAAATAGAAACATGATACTGAGCAAGCTACATGCTCAGGTCTGATACATGTTCGAAGGCTCCCAGCTGGGGATATGAGAGTTTCCCGGATGAAGGGGCCTGGCCGTTTCCCCGTTCACTGCTGCACAGAAGGTAAGGTGCTGAGGCCGGCAGCACATGTAGCCTACCTCGTGAGCGAGTTACAAAAAAGTCAGAAAAGTGCCCCAGTCGAAGGGTTACGGAAACTGTCTGTATCTAACTCATAGAGAGTGTAGACAAAAAGTGGAAGAATGTCTCATCAACGCGAAATGGAACGCACGGCGAGCGAACCTATTGCGTGGTCTGAAGTCACAAGCAAAAGCTTACCGAGTGGATATGTCACTCGCAGTCTGACCGCCCCTGGTGTGTGATTGAGCGATCAGTGGCAAGTGGGATGCCCAACACATGGAAGTGAGGAACTAAAGCAGCCATGAGCAGGACATGGAAACTCCTTGGGTGAGCCCAGTCTCAGAGCAATATGTGCCGGCTCTGCAATTATGGAAGCCTCCTTGGATAGCGAGAAAATGCCATGGTCTGCCCCTGCCTTCCCTTGAGGGCAGACCACGATATCGTTGATCGTCCGATCTTGACCAGCTGAGATGTGGGTGACATTACAACAGTCCAACGTGTCTCGAAACCAGAGGAAGGTTAACCTCACTAAAAAATGCCCGCCGGAAGGTCGGAAGTGTCGTCCTACGGGTGGCAAACTAAAAATTGACACTACGCATTTACGTCCGAGTGAAATGTCTCGTCCGAATGTCTCCGTGCTAGGAACAGCTCTGACTACCTAGTTTCCGAATGCCGCTCTTGTTCGGAACAGCTCTGACTAGGTAGTTTTCCGAATGTCCGCCGTGCCTGGAACAGCTCTGATGGGTACAGGGACAAGCACATGTCCGAAAACTCGCTTAGTGGAAACCAACCGCAGCTGACTGGTTTGTGCAGGAACGGCCCAGGGCGAGCGAAATGCCCAATATATTGAAGTGAGGAATTAAAACAGCCATGAGCAGGACGTGACGATTCCCTCGTAAACCCAGCACCAGAGGTTATGTGCGGCTGGCTCTGCAATTATGGAAGCACCAGGATGGTGGAAAATGCTATGGACTGTCCCTGCCTTCACTTGGGGTATGACCGTGTAGTCTTCGACTGTTCAACTAGACCAGCTGAGATGTGGACGTACCACAAAAGTGAGAGTCTCCCAGGATTGCTAACCTGGCCAAATGCACGCTAAAAGTCGATGTGTTGGCCTGAGGTTTCGACCCGAGGGTGCCTACCAGACACACCGCAATCACATCTGAAAAAATCACTCCGGATGCGCAAAGAAGGAAGAAGAATCCAATACTTCGCCATCAGGACGACGGATGTTTAAGAGCACGCACTCTTATCGATTCGGCCGTGCTGACTGATTCGCGACTGAAACGAAAGTCTCTCATGACTGGGCCAGGTAGTTTACAAACACACACTTTCCAAGAAAACCACTTGGTTCGGCAATGGCGTGATGCAGCAAATATATGGACTGGGAAAACCCATCTTATTTTTAGATGTATATAACTGTATATAACAGTTAACGAGATTTCGTTGAATTATCTAATCTCATCACATCTTATCTCATCTTGTACCTTGCGGTGTCGAGGTGAAGCATAAACAGCCGGAGAGTGCCCGTTTATGAGCTTCACATATCGAGATTATCATGGATTTTGCTATTCCTTCTGTCCATCGCTAACATGGTCGGCCTTTTCTTCTGGTTCCGTTTGGTCTGTACATCACTGCTTGTTGTGGTATACTGTTAGTTAATAGCCTTGTTATATGACCGAACCATTAAACTTGCACAATTATAACACAGATTAATGAAGAATCGTATGGGTGTTATACTGAAATAGAGGGAGCCGCGGTAATGCAGTGGTTAGTATGCTTGCCTGTCGATCTGAAGGTCATGGGTTCCACTCCGCTTCAAGATAGATTTTAAATACACTGACATGGGCTCCAGGTGACCCAACCTAAAATAGGTACCAGGAAATGTATAGTAAACAAGAAAAGAGCAAATAAATGCTGCGGTTGATTGCAACGTCATGTAAATAACGTGCAAGTAACTTTAACCAGGTTATAAATCACAAGCAAAGCACACAAAGGGTGGCTGAGTCTAGGAATACGCTGGTCATGTTTCCGCATCCGGTTTGAGGTAGTTCATTGTCAACACGACTCCAACCCAGTGCCCAGAGGGCAGGCACGTTAGATCCGCGGGACGTATAGGGCCCGTGAAATAATTTGTTCTGGCCCTACCTGGCAACCGCGGACGGGGCTCAAAATTCGATAAATCTAGGATTTTATTTCCATACAGCAACATAAATTTTAATTAAATGAAGGATAACGTACATTTCGAGAGACAAGCATTATGGGATAGCCATGACTCAGAGAAGTACATGACGGTACCAACACGTATAAGTTGAACATCCCTGCTACACCGTTCAACGTGGAACCAGCTGATGCGTCTGATAACCTGCAACACGAAATCATTCAGCTGGAAAGAGATGATCGGATGATACCTAGGTACAACCTCACACTGTTTGAGCTGTATGAACATTACATACGTTTAAAAAAAGCTGTATATCCTTTACATGACGCCTTTGCTTTCTGAACTACGGACACTCATACTATTTTATAAAAACTAACTCAAGGCGGTCTGCTGCCAAATCTCGCGCAGCTGTGTTTCGAACTCAGTATGTGGGATTAGGAACTGCGCCCGTAACCCCTTCGTCACAGATCCGGCAACTTTACATAAGCAACGATGAATGACCCACTTTGAGGAGACCTGCCTTCAAATATGCTTCTGTGTTCTAAACTACTTACTGCTGCGAGCAGTTCATTTCAAAGCTTTACCTTCGTAAAGAGTCGAATGCGCTCTAGACTGACCGACGCAAACCTGGAAAAGCAGTTGCGAGTCCAACATCGACAATACCAGCTAATATCACACGTTTCAATTCAGGCCATCATATGAGAGCTGAGTTGATTAACGACAGAGATGGGGTGGACCCGAAGCCAGTGGTTGTTGTCTCTGGAGCGGTCACGGCTGGCAAAGATTTGTTTAATTTTCATGCCAGGGCATACGGGTGCACAAGGAAATGAGCAGGTTGACAGGCTTGTAGGTAAGGCTGCTGTGGAGGACGGACGAGCCATGGACCAGGCAGATATACTGAATAAGAAGTAAGACTTTTGCGACGAACCAAGTGATGCCTGAATCTACATCCATGGTCGGACTGCGAGAACAGCAAGTTAAAAGAGGTGTGGCCAGACAAGAACACTATGCTGGAAGCCAAAGAAGATTAATAAAAGAACACAGAGCTGGTGTCCCGAGCCACTACACGCTGCGGGATGTACCGAGGAGGAGATCCGAGCACTTATGAACTGAATGGTTCGATGTGCAATGAGGATGATCTGTTGACTAGCTAACTGATTAAATGTTTGACCAAATATAGCAGGTAAATTTTCAGTTTGATAACATGACATCTGATGGGAGATGCCTTGAAGAGATTAGGACAAGAATCGTCATGGCGAAGGTAGCCTTCAGCAAGATGAAAAACATTCTGACCAATAAAAAGATGTCAATTGAAACGAGAAAAAGAGTGTTGAGGGGGTACATAGAGCCTGTTCTTTTGTATGGATGTGAAACTTGGACAATGAGCAGTCAAGCTGAAAAACATCTGATGGCTACAGAAATGTGGTTTCTGAGGAAAATGCAAAGAATACCATGGACAGACACAAAAACCAATGACCAAGTACTGCAGGAGACAAATGAAAATAGTAAACTGATTAGAGAAATTAGACGTAGACAGTCACAATTTTTTGAACATGTTATGAGAAGAAATGGATTAGAGAACTTAGTGACAACTGGCAAGATCGAAGGGAACAGACCAAGAGGAAGACCGAGAGGAAAATACCTGGATGGCTTGGCCACATGGTATGGACGAGACAGAAACACTGAGCTGATCCACGACTCTTGTGATTGAATGAAATGACCGCCCACGCTTTCCGGCATAGCATATGATTGATTGATTGAATTTTGTGTGGAACACGAATGATGGTATGAATTTAACACAGTGTATTCCCTTATTGAATTTAAACACATTCGCCTTAAACAAAGTATTCTCTTCCAACAATATCAGCGACTATGCACTTAGTTTTTCAGCCAGAGTATTATTTGTCTGTCCACATCATATGATATATATAAAATACAATGTCTGTCTGTCTGTGTGTATGTTATTTATGCGTTCGCGAACGGTCCATCCGATTGAGACGAAATTTTCTACACGTCTTCTTCTCATTCCGGCGCTGCCAACTGTCATAGTTTGTTAGTGTACAAACAGTTATTTACTTAATATTATTTAATATTTTAATTTACATTATAATTTATATATAGCGAGGGGACATAACTTTTAATAGCATTGCTATATATGTAAAATTGTTGCATATTTCTCAAATAGGTGGACCTTTTCGCTAGTTATCTACAGGCATATGCGTTATAATCCTCCTCCCTCCCTCCCTCCTCCTCCTTCTCCCCCTCCTCATCCCCTCCTTCTCCCCTTCCCCTCCTCCTCCCCCTCCCCTCCTCCTCCTCCGCCTCTTCCTCCTCCTTCTCCCCCCTCTTCCTCCCCCTCCTCCTCCCTCCTCCTCCTTTCCCTCCTCCTCCTTCCCATCCTCCTCCCTCCTCCTCTTCCTTCTCCACCTCCCCCTCCTCCTCCTCCTCCCCTCCTCCTCCCCTAATCCTCCTCCTCCTTCTCTTCCTCCCCTCCCGTCCCCCCTCCTCCCCCTTCTCCCTCCTCCTCCTTCTTTTTCTTCTTCTGCTGCTGCTGCTGCTGCCGCCGCTCCATTTACCCAAGTTAATTGTTGGGGGAAGATGTAAAGATCTTTCAAGTGCTCTTTCTAATGCTTTTTGTAAGTTGGTCTTCGTTTATCTAAGGTTGTTCTCGATACCACCACATCATTATTTACATGAAAATTATACGACAACATTATTTTTTACATGAAAATTATACAACATTAAAAAAAAAATAATCCTAGCATTAAGCGAAATTTTCTAACTGCAACCAATAAATTATTAGACAGACAGACAGACAGACAGACAGACAGACAGACAGACAGACAGACAGACAGACAGACAGACAGACAGACAGACAGACATGGAGGGAGGGACAGACGGAGGGACAGACAGTCAGACAGACAGACAGACAGACAGAAGGACGGACGGACGGACGGACGGACAGATAGATAGATAGATAGATAGATAGATAGATAGATAGATAGATAGATAGATAGATAGATAGATAGATAGATCCCCGTCAGGGACTGGGCGAAGCCGGGCCGGGTCAGCGAGTATGATATATAACGCTGCAGTATGAATCTGACGAAATGCAACGAAATGTACCAGCCAAGAAATCGTGCAATATTCATTCCATCTGTTTTTAGATGTTATAAATATACAAATGGCTTTTGGCAGAAAACAAAATGTCTCCATACCTGCCTTACTGAAACGCGAAAACTAAACATAATCTGCTTACATCTTCTATTGCCAGAAGCTCACGAAGTAGAACTGTTCACCTCACACACATATGATCACATATACCACCTGTTTTCGACACCTAACTCGGGGACAGTTCCAGCAATGCCCTGAGAACCCCTGATCTGTGGAAGTATCCAGATGACTGGACCTGTGAGAGTCAAGGACACCAGGATACGATTGGCCACGTATGTTGAGAGTGCGCCAGTAAATATGTTTACATGCGTGGGGGAGAATCCAGGCCTGGGTACATTAACTTGAACGGAACTAGCAACAACGGGAAAACTCGCCCTGAACTTTGTAATTCAATGGGGAATTTACTGTTTTTAACCGCAATCCTGTTTTGAATTTTGTGCATTTTTAAGTACTAGACAGTTTTTCAGAACTTTCTAGGAATTGTCTACGAAAGAAGGCTACGAAGAAGGGAACGGCTCACCCGCACCTCATATCTCTAGTATTTGTGAAAGCATGGTAGTGCATGGCGTAAATAATAGTAAGAGCCAATGATTCACCGCCAGGAAACAAATAAAAGTAAAGTTGTTGAGAACATTCATCTTTCCGGTAGCAACGTATGCATAAATCTTCAACAAATTCACAATAAATAATAACGAAAATCGTGTAAATAGCTTTCATAAGCGGTATCTGCGAAGAATACTTGATATTAAGTGGCAAGACAAAATCGCAAATAGCAAAGTACTGGCAAGATAGGGTGGTGTGACGGCTTGTTCCATGCTTAATCTTTTTTGTAGATTTAGACGGAGAGGACGTAATAGGAGGATGCACGATCGTAGAAACCAAAGGCCATCTTTTATTGGTGAATTACAGTTGGGTAAAAGATCTCCGAGTTGGTTTCTACTACGGTACAAAGATGTGTGTTAGCGGGACATGATCGATACAGGCATTGATATTGCACCTTGGGAGCAAGTCGCCCTGATCGTGTTGCGTGGAGGGCAAAGATAAGAAAATCAGAATTTACTAACATACACTTACTCATAGACACTGGCATACACATTGGAAAAGGGCGTAGCAGGGAATGCACCTCTTGGTGGTATCTTGCCTATGGACAAGGGGGAGGTGGTCGTGCGCTTGTGGGACCAGGTGGAGAAGGCGGAGGAACAGATTGAGAACCCATATGTGGAAAGAATAAGATTGCGGGGGATCGGCAGGGGTTCTGGAAGAATCTCAAAACTGAGAGGGAAGACCAGGAGAACTTTTAATCAGATAGCGGTGGGAACGATTAGTAGTATGACGCTTCGCTGGCTGTTGAACGAGGGGACTGAGCACTTATGGGAATGTCCTGAGTGCAGTGATGTCGGTTTTTAACTCAACTCAACTCAACTCATCTCAAAGGGCGTAGTGGCCTAAAGGTAATACACCCATCTCTAAATCCAGAAGACCCGGTATCATTCATGGTTTGGACAGTATACGGTTTCACAAAATAAGTTGGGCATGGTATTTTTTTTTTAAAGTTGCATATCCTTTACAATATAAAATGACACAAAGTAGTCCTTTATAGGACGTTACAGTAAACGCCGCCATTTTACTGCCGTTTTTGATGTCATGGCAAGTTTTTACGTTCAGTAGTTTGCCATTGCTTTCTGAACGACCGGCTCCCATACCAACACGTTAAAACCAGCGCGGCACGGTCTGCTGCTACATCGGTCGCCGCTGTGTTTCGAACTCGGGTAAGCGGCATTACGAATGGCATGGTATACTACCTCCTGATTCTGGGGTAGTGGATCGAAAGTCTAGTCGTCTCATATAAATCCATCCATCATGTGCCATGCCGGTAAGCGTGGGCGGTCATGTTCTGCCATCTCACTCGATCACCAGAGTCGTGGATCAGCTCCGTGTTTCTGTCTCGACAAGGCCAAGCCATCCAGGTACTTGCTTCTAGGTCTTCCCCTTGGTCTGTTCCCCTCGATCTTACCAGTCGTCACCAAGTTCTCCAATCCATTTCTTCTCATAACATGCCCAAAAAAATTTGACTGTCTACGTCTAATTTCTCTAATCAATTTACGATCTTCATTTGTTTCTTGAAGAACTTGTTCATTGGTCTTTCTGGCTGTCCATGGTATTCTTTGCATTTTCCTCAGAAACCACATCTCTACAGCCATCAGATGTTTTTCAGCCTCACTGCTCATTGTCCACGCTTCACATCCATATAAAAGTACCGGTTCTATGTAGCATCTCAACACTCTTTTTCTCGTTTCAATTGACATCTTTTTATTGGTCAGTATGTTTTTCATCTTGCTAAAGGCTACTTTTGCCATGGCGATTCTTGTTCTAATCTCTTCAAGGCATCTTCCATCAGATGTTATTACTGTTCCGAGATAATTGTACCTATTCACTTGTTGAAGAATATTCATATAAATACCCATCGGTATTTGGCAATCGGAAAGAGTGGACTGAGAACTCTGCTGCCCAACCGAAATTTCAAAATTTTAAAACCTACTTACACAATGCCGGCTCTCTGGCAAGGGGCTGCGAATGCAATTAGTAATCCCCCTTACCTTGTTCTAAACACAGCTGAGGGCGATATGGAAGCAGACCGCCTCGTTCCTCGTTGGTTTCCATACAATGGTATGAGTGCCGGTCGTTCAGAAATAAAAGGAGGCCTGGTGTTCCTTGCCAGTGAGAAGTCCTGATCGTTCGGGTCCACATCGATTGACGGACGTCAATCGCGGCGATTGGGCAATCTTGAGCATGGCCTACGATGGGTGACGTTGTAGTATTCTGTTATGATAATTTGGCGTGTCCAGCGTGTGCCGCGTGGTTACACACCCGCTTCACACGCCAGTGATCCGGGGCTTGTTTCCGGATTCGGTCAGGGATATGCATTACTGACGAGCTCAAACGAGAGCGAAACTCGAGTCTAATGCTTCCATGTTTGTTGACATGGATAGGCCTTAGGTTCATACCAGAATACGATCAGCGTTGCCAGTAGTGGGTTGTGCTCAATATTTAAAGTACTGAAAGTAAACTTTCGCAGGAATGACACATAGCCAAAAGATGCTGGGGCTGACTGCTATGTTCTGTAAAGGATTTGAAACTAACAAAACTTTAACCCACAAAATAATATTTCTAGAACGTATGATTCTGGTATATATACATTTTTGTCTTGTATATCTTACTGGGCTTATGCAATTTGCTGAGATTCTCTTTCTGTGATCTACGGAGAGAGAGAGGGTGAGGCACTTATGGCGATATTACTGTGCAATGGAAGAGGCCCTTTACAAAAATAAACCAAACAGATCAACACGTAACGACGTCTCAGAGAGGCATCGTTTTCCAGTAAAAACTTGTGCTATCCTCTAGCGCAATGGTTTACAACCTTTTTTGTCCCATGCACCACTTCATCATATTTTCATAATGTCACCCCCCCCCCCCCGCCCTTTCGTATTTCCTCCCTATAAATCCCCCCCCCCCCCCCCGCCCACACAGTATACGTAAAAATGGAAACTAAATTTAATAATACATACTAGAATTCCCCCCCCCCCCCCGAATGTGCGGTGGGGGGGGGGGGCTTGCGTGTCCCAGTGACCCCAAGAGCATTGTCGACGGAAGCAAAACTACATGTCGGAGAGGCCTTGGGTTAGGGACCAGACCAAGAGAGACACAACCTGCTGCTCTGCAGGTAAACTGAGGTTAGCAGTCAAAAGATCAAATCAGGCGCACGAAGCCACAGATGCTTGGTCCAGACACATACTCAAAAGCTCCACCTGAGGGATATGGCTGAACGCCTCTAAGCCATTAACCCTTGGATGTGAGAGCCAGGCCGATATTCACGTACTGCAAAACGGAAGTGAGATGCTGAGCACGCTATATGCTTAGTTCTGATACGTGTATGAAGGCTCTCAGCTGGGGGATATGAGGGATCCCCGCATGAGAGGGTCTGGCCGTTTTCTCGCCCAGATACACGGAGGTAGGGTGCTGAGCCGGCGGCACATGTAGCATACATCATGAGCGAGAACCAAGGGGAAAATGTTCCCCAGTCACACGAAATGGTTACGAAAAATGTATGTATCTATACTCACTGAGAGTGTTATCAAAGGTGGAAAAACGTCACAATGACACGAAATGGAACCCTTGGCTAGCGAATCCATTGCGGGGTCCGAAATCCGAAGCGAAAGCTTACCTAGTGGATGTCGCCCTAGTCTATCCGTTCCTGGTTTGTTCTTGAGCGACCAGTGGCAAGCGAAATACCCAATACATGGAAGTGAGGAACCAAAGCAGCCATGAGCAGGACGTGGCAATTCCTCGGGTGAGCCCAGTCTCAGAGCAATATGTGCCAGCTCTGCAATTATGGAAGCCTCCTTGGATAGCGGGGAATGCCCATGGTCTGCCCCTGCCTTCCCTTGAGGGTCGACCGTGATGTCTTTGACCGTTCTACCCTGACCATCTGAGATGTGGGCGACACAACAACAAAAAGTCTAACGTGCCTCGAAACCCGAGAAAAATATGAATACAATTAGGTGGAACTGCGGTAAAGCTGTGAAAGTGTAAATACCACCTTCAATTTTGCACGCCTCCTACCCCGCCCCCTTCTTTCTATGTGCTCACTGAACCGTAACACCCAGCACCGGATATAACTACTCCCGAGATATTCGTAGTTACTTACAGATCCGTACGTGAGGTGAGTATGCAGATTTTTTTCTCTATTAACATTTTTTTCTATTAAACATTTTCTTCAACTAACATTCTTTTCAATTAACATTGTTTTCAATTCTCATTTTCTCTTCATTGCTTCTATTGTTCCATGCATTTGTTCCTCTCGTCTTGTCATCACCTTCTAATGTAGTCAGTCACAGGAGTTCTCCTTGACTGTATGTTGTGTTTGTGAATGTGTTTGTTTGCTGATGAAGGCTAATCGCCGCAACGTTCTGTATGTGTCTTAACTCTGTTATGTAAAGCTGCACTACTTTGTGTCATTTCATATTGTTTACTCGAAACCCGAGGAAGGCTAACCTCATAAAAAATGCCCGCCGAAGTCGGAAATGCCAGCCTACGGGTGGAAAAATAAAAATTGGATACTACGTAATTACGTCCGAGTGAAATGTCTTTCGTGCTAGGAACAGCTCTGACTACCTAGTTTCCGAACGCCGCCCATGTCCGGAACAGCTCTGACTAGATTGTTTCCCGAATGTCCGTCGTGCCCGGAACTATAGACTCGTACTCTGACTATTTTGTCCCCGGGCACAACGACAAGTACATGTCCGAATCGAAAACTCGCTGAGTGGATACTGTCTGCAGACCGGTCTGGATTGTGCGGGAATGGCCCGGGGCGAACGAAACGCCCAATATATTGAAGTGAGGAATTAAAGCAGCCATGAGCAGGACGTGACGATTCCCTCTGTGAGCCCAGCACTAGGGCGCTATATGTCGGCCCTGCAACTATGGAAGCCACCCAGGATGGCGGAAAATGCCATGGACTGTCTCTGCCTTCCCTTGAGGGTGACCGCGAAGTCTTCGACTGTTCCAACTTGACCAGCTGGCATGTGGACGGTACCGCAAAAGTGAGAGTCTCCCAGGAATGTTAACCTGGTCAAAATTACACACTAAAAGTCGGATGTGTTGGCCTAAGGGTTTCGGCCCAAGGGTGCCTAACTGGACACACCGCAATCACATCTGAACAAAACACTCCGGATGAACGGAAAGAAGAAGAAGATACTAGAACAAGTCTACACGTCTACATAAACCCTTATTCCCCACCGGTTGAGAACAACTGCTCTAGTTTTTGACACTTCTGTCATCCAGATTTCTTTTCACTTCCACAGAGAACATCCTAAAAACGAGCACCCCTATCTTATAGAAGGTCATTGCCCGGGCTGGCAGACAACCAGACAGCTTCACTATAGGCAAGCAAAGTCACGGTTGCAGCAGGATGTAACAATAAGAAATGAACACATTTAGTTACACATAACTAACCGTTTTAATTTCCTGTTCACTATAAGCAGATTTGCTCTGCGTGAATTTACCAACCTTTAGTGACTTGTTTGTCTTCTTCTTATAGTCCATGCCATGTGGCGCTGGTGATCATGTCTGTCCACAGCCTTCTGTCTCGTGTACTGCCAATCTTCTTATAGTCCATACCGTGTGGCTATGGTCATCATATCTGTTCTGTCTTCTGTCTCGTTTACTACCAATCTACTTATACCCCATGCCGTGTTGTGTTGGTGATCATGTTTGTCCACAGCCTTCTGTCTCGTGTGCTGTCAATCATTTCTGACAATGAGGTTCTTCCATGCCATGATGTCAACATCTATTTTCTCGGTCTCCCACTG